>DWQT01004087.1:0-11637 GCA_018244895.1 Myscelus amystis hages | reverse complement strand
TAGACATATATATATAGACATAACAATAAATAAAGAATTAAAGAATTTTTATTTTTTAAACATAACAGTGCGTAAAACAAACAAGTGGCTGGTACATCCTTTTAGGCAACTTAAGGCCTGTGTTAGGATGTACCGCTCTTCCATTTTACAATTTTTACAATTATTTCTTATTTACTATGTATTATCTATATATAAATTACTGTGTAGATGCAGTTTGTGTGTGTGTGTGTGTGTGTGTCGCGCATATGGGTGTGTTTGTAAAAAAATTGTACGGGAATTCATCACATGAAGATTTTTCCTGGGTGAATCTCGAAGTTCCCGTTGAGCTGTCAGGGTCTCTAACCACTCAACAACAAGGTTAGTCGATACGAATAGCATATAAATTAAATACCGGTTTCATTTATAAACCGTTCTAATAATAATAACAACCTAACATTGTACCGCGCTGCGATCTAAAACGGCTCTCGCTAACCGACTTCGCTTCCGCGCCACTCGTCTACATATAAAGTATCTAATTCTTTCCATTTCAGACAAAAAGCTCGCTTAATTTTAAGGTGAATGGGGCTACTGGCTTGCAAAGCGCTCATTACTCCACAATCAAAAGTAATTTCAATAAATATGGAGGCCGCGCGGCCGGCTGTGGTTATCCGATCCTTTATATCCCATCTAATAAACAGTTCACCGTCACGAGAAAGCGGATCGATGAACAAATTGATGTATTTATCATTACTTTCTCACGATCTGCGGATAGACGCGGCCATTTTTACAATTTAGTTGCGAATAAATAAACGTTGGAGGCGGTACAACACTTAGCTTAGGCGATATACATGCGTGCATGCACACGAGCTGGTTAACGATTGCACTCCGCGCAGCGTGTTCTAGTAATACTTCAAACGTATGTCTATGAATAAAAATGCAACTTTTTTGAAGGCTAACACCGTATTTCGTAGCGACATACTGTTGTCATCTCGTTTACTACACGTCAGAAAAGATAACTAGAAATTGTTCGGGGATGCTTTTACTGATTGAAAATAAATCGATTTAAATATTCTTACGTGGCTGGCCGCATTTTTTCCTTGTAGGTATGTATTTTTGTGTCCCTGTATTTTGTCAAGTGATTTGTGCAGCATTTTGTAAAAATCGATTTATAATAAATATGTATACCTACTGCTTTGAGTTTAGAATAAATTATAAAAATACTTCATTTGAAAATATATAGTACCTACTCTTATTCACGGATGATACTTTAATATATCTCATTTTATAATCTGAATGCTAATGAATTATCTCTTAAACTGTTAAAAATATAAATCAAGCTTAAATATTATTCTAATTAATATTTAGTTACCATTTACCATTTTCATACCATTTCAATATATCAGAAATATTTTAACGGCGTAAATTGCTCCTAGGATGTGAGGTTGGAATCTTGGTATAGGCTTACAAGGATAGCTTTAATAGACCTGTGCCCTATTTAAGATTAAATGTCACCAGCTATAGGTAACGGTGAACGAACATATCTTGGTAAACCTATATCTCTCAGAGTTCTCGGAGCTGTGTTCGTCGAAGACAAGTCTGTTCTCACTAATATTACCTACGGCAGTTTATTAATAAAATCTAAAAAAAAAATTAAATGGCATCTGATTGGACTCGAAGCTTTGATTGTAGTTCGATAATAATGTTGATTTACTTGCTATATTTATCCCTGCGAAGCATATGATATCCCGACAGAAAAATATCGTTTAATTTTGTCCAATATAATACTATGTACGTCTTTGAAAAAAGTACAGCTACTCGATAACAGATGGCGCCACAGCTTACATTTCGCACAACCAGCATATCGCGCTAAATTATCAGTGCTAGAATTCGCTCAGCGGTGGCAATTTTATCGTATTTATTCGTCTTTCATTAGACCATATTTAAAAGTTGAACATTTGCTTTTAACTTCGGTAAAGCCAAGATGAAGTTTAATTTTGATATGATAAACTTATTTATTATTTGGCATTTACAATATAACCAACATAAACAATAAATATGGCAAACCCCACAATTTCTTCTACAATTATTACGAGTAGGTAATATCAATAGGTAGGTTCCAATGTAAAACTCTTCTAGTTGTGCGCTAATAGTTAAATAAATATATCAGGTAATTTTCAACGATGACAATGTTAATGACATCCCTGTAGTTGGAGACTAGAATGTAGCTACCGTCTTCTGCTTGTCGTAAAAGACGCTTTTAGGGTTGCGGACTATTGTAGTGGAATCTCGAACTATGCAGACAGTAATCCGGGGAGGGACTCCAAATAGTCCTCCAAAGATATTGTTTATTGGACTATTTGTACAATAGCAAAAAGGTAATTGGAACAAGTAACTTAAACTTCATCTACACGTATCATGTATACGGTCTCAGACGAAATGTACGGTAATCCTATTGTACTAATAACTGACGGTTATCGAAACTGTTGAGTGAGAGCTTAGTGGTTCGAAATTCAGCCTCTCAGTGCGGGGCTCTGCATTCGATCTTGGCACACACCTCTGATTAGTTACGTGCGTTTTGTAACTGAAATTTAAATATGACTTGGTATGACGGTGAGGGAAAATTTCGTAAGGAAACCTGCACACCTTATAGATGTTATACAATACATAATATTTTTTGAGGTGTGTGAAGTCTACCAATCCGCACTTGGCCAGCGTGGTAGACTAAGGCCTAAACCCTCTCACTGTGAGAGTCCCGGTCCAACAGTGGACCACTAAAAGGGTGAAACAACAACAAATCGAAACAGTTAAAGCAAAACTAAATTAATGTTATCGCGGTATTCGTAATTTACAGATTTGGCCAACTAGTGACACTCGCATTCGAATATTATTTAACAAGCGGTCTAATGTTGATTAATCGTATTCATTGCGTAACATTTGCTACACGAATGTTATGGTTATTTAATAATTAAATCTAATGTAGCCGACGTTAGAAATTTATTCCCTGTGACCGCATGAGATAGTGATTCTCGTAAATAAATTAACTGGGCTAAACATTTGTTTGCCTTATTCAAATGTAAACTTGTGTGATTCCGTATTTTGGTACAATTCGTTCGGTTATAGGCTATAGGTATATTCGGTGTATCCATTACTTAGCACAACAAAGTTTACGTATTGAGATTACAAAGAAATAGTTGAATTTGTACTTTGCACGGTTTTGTACGAGCACTCAAACCGTTTTGTTTACAGCGCCATTGTTATTGTATGTGTAAATTAAAATTCTATTATTTATCGATGTCTAATTTAAATGAAGTGTTAAAAAGTAGTAATAGAGCGATATTAAAAATATTGCAATACAATCTAAATCAGACAAGCGAGCGCGAACCGTGTGATTTTATCTCAACGAGCCACTAATAATAGTATTTAGTGGAAGTGTGTCGCCCAACACGTCAGCAACGAGTTTACAAGGCAGTGGTTTAATTGTGAAGTGGCAAATAAAAATATAAATTCTATTCAGCCTGTTGAAAGCCGCGTACAGTTGTACGTACAAGGTGCAATTAATCACTCAGATAAACTCGACCAATGAAGGAAGGAAGTAGGCTACATTTATATTTTGTGTGACAAAATACCCGCCGGTTTGATCCGGACGTAAAAACTGAAGTGGCCCCAGCGTAGCGCTGCCCATACACACGTATCGATAAACACTTTGATATTTAACTTGCAAATTTCTTTTTAAGATCTTAAGAAACTGATGCTCCAATTTGCATTTACTCGTAGGTTTGCTACAATTGAAACTACATAGTATAATATGTAAAATTCAATATTGATTAAAAAAATTAACGCTCCAATGCGTTTCAATAAATTTCATTACGTATTTTACATTTATAAAATGTAAATATTTTTAAGGGAATAATAATTTAATGAAACCTATCAGATGATATTGGCTCATCGAATAAATTAGCATTTAAAGAGTGCACACAATATTGATAGTATTATTTACTAGCTGACCCGGCAACCGTTGCTTTGCTATATAAATTATTTTGCCGTTGTCGTAATATTTTTTATTGCTGCTCCTCTCCTATTGTTGATGGAGTGATGTTATATGGCCTATAGCCTTTCTCGATAAATGAGCTATCTAACACTGTACTAATTTTCCAAATCGGACCAATATTTCCTGAGATTAACGAGCTCAAACAATCAAACAAACTCTTCAGCTTTATATTATTAGTATAGATATAAAGCAGTTTTGGGTCAGCGATGGCAACGATAATAATGTGTTTACCGACACGTTAATATTTCTCATAGGCGCGCAGCTCTACCGTTTCACGTTCGAGCCTCTAGTGCTGCCGCTTATCGGTAGCGTTTTACATTTTTATTGCACCCGGATACGGCCTACGCTGCGCCGACTTTATTATTTCTCCCTCGCAATTATTGTTTAGCGAAGGCCGGCCGGCGACCGGGCCCGCGACTAGTTTTTGCGTCCACCCCGCAAACGGTGCGCAGGAAATGTTTCAGCAATGAAACTCTTTCGCTCTATTGAATAGCGTTGATAAACGTAACGCGACAAAATTCCATCGACTTTGAAAGAACTACGTGCATTTTATGGTTTCTGATGTATGTATGTGCTGCAACATTCAAGGCAAACACCTACCTACCAGATTTAGAAGTTAATATGAAAATTTTTGATTGAAAATCGCACTTTTCATATCAGCACTACCCGTTTCATAGTATTCAATCGTGATTCACGTTGTATCACTAGAAGTGGTTGCATGCTCGCGCAAGGCGTTCGCGGCGGACCTCAATATCCGTACGGACATTTCACCTCCGGGCTCCATCTCTCATAACTGGTTCGTCTTCCGACTTAAATGTATGTGAATGATTGATTCATATACTCTTAATTGTATATACTGATTTGTTGGTATATGATAACCAAATTTAAAAAAGCTTTGTTTTGCATATAACCAAAATGTGTCCTGTTTTCTTATCTTTACTTTTCCTATTTACTCTCTATTCTGTATGCCTTCAAAGTCTGAGTCAAACGTCTTGAATACTATAAGTTAAATGGAACACTACTTCTGTTTATATTGCAATTCGCTATGCTCTCGAAATGTTTAACATCATCCAAGAAATAATATTGGCGTCACCTCATCACATTGCTGCCGAAATTGAATCCGAGCGTGTTAGGTGATGTGATTACGGCCCCCGATATATATATTTATTAAAGCATCACGAGGAGAGAAAATTGAATAATGTCTCCCCGCAAAATAAATTGCAATAAGGCGAGAATCTCCGTCGGGCTGACAATATTTAAATTATATCATGTATCTTCCACCAATGAGAGGGCGACGTGAGTTAGAATGAGCCTTGCGCCTCCAATCGTTTGTGTGTATTCGAATTTGGTATTTTACGCTCTGTAAGCGGGTAGTTATCAAGACGCTGCAGGGTATATCAAGGCATGAGTCGATTTGCACGAGAATCGCATACCCCTGACGGATTGGATGTGGATAAACCGGTTTGTGTTTCATGTATGAAATCCGTGAATGGCTGATGTTAATGAGCGAGTTTTCGAACTGATCTCGATAGTCGTGGTTGATTCATATGATTTTTTTTTACTCCAGTAAGTCGCATGTATTTAAATCGCAAACAAATATTCCTTTACAAACGTGGACGTCACTTTAACGAGACATTTATGTTGATTCACTGCTAGACACGATTATATGCCACACCTCACCTTGCTGGTGAGGTATAAATTGGCAGACTTCAAAGACTATATAAAACGTATCTTCGTAAGGAGTTACGTGCCAAAACTTGAACTCCGACGAGGTCGGATTGAGAGACTGAAATTAAAACCACCAAGTTATCACTGCTTCTAACATGGTTATAAAATTAAGTAATTTTGAAACTAGTGAAAACAAACAAACTTCTGTTTATGTTTACAAAATATTTAATCTAATTCTTTCTTGTTTTTATTTTAAGGTAACCAATACTTCGATCTCAAAGTCTACAAAGTCTCGA
The DNA here is from genome assembly GCA_018244895.1 of Myscelus amystis hages. Taxonomy (NCBI): domain Eukaryota; kingdom Metazoa; phylum Arthropoda; class Insecta; order Lepidoptera; family Hesperiidae; genus Myscelus; species Myscelus amystis. The sequence continues at coordinate 5,646 of DWQT01004087.1, read as the reverse complement.
GTCTGCAGCAAGCGTCAAATTTAGTTCCATCACGTAAGTATATGCTTTATAAATGTAGTAAGGATATAATATAAGCATGTTATTGTACACGAGCTGTGTCTCGCGGTTTTACCTGTGTTAATGCCGATCCCGTGGGAATTTTGGGTTTAAAAATAGCCTATATGTTGCCCTATAGCCTCCTCTATCTTCTAGTGAAAGTCCCATTAAAATCGGCTCAGCCGTTCCCGAGATTAACCTCGACAAATAGAAAGACAGACACACAACAATTAAAAAACAGTTCGTTTGTGTTTAAGTATTGTGTAAATAACTAGAAGCAAACGAGAAAACACAGTTATTTTGAAATCAGAGATACACTTCAATTTTGTTCATACGAGTATGTATAGATAATCGTTGATAGCAGTTTAATATACCTTTTTGCTCATCGGCTCCGCTTTTCGATGCTCGTATTCGTGAATTTTCTTCATTACTGTGCTATTAGTATAGATTCACTGCAGTTTGCGATGCTGCCGAGGCGGCAGGAGCCTTTCGATTTCCGTCAAATCCTCATTTATAATATTGCCCTGTCGTCCCTACTTCCTGTCGGCAGTCGACAGGTATAGATGTCTTTATTTTGTACTTAGCGAGTAAAAGAGACGGGGTTGCCATTTAAAAACGGGGGAGGATACCAGCCAGAAGACGGAAAATTGTCTTGTGTGCATAGGTATTTGAAAAATAGGTATAAATTATTATGCTGTAATTCTTGTTGGTTGTTTCTGAAAGAATTTTACGTAATATATCTTCAGCTATTTGTCTGCTTTATTGATTGTGATTTGAGAAATATAAAACATACATTTAACAAATAAGATTTTAACGAAACAAATACCATAGAAATCGGTCGATTGTTAATGGTCCACTGCTGGACCGGGTCTCCTCTCATAGTGAGAGGGATTTAGGCCATAGTCTACCACGCTGGCCAAATACGGATTGGTAGACTTCACACACCTCAGAAAATATTATACAAACTATAACATTCTAACGTGTGCAGGTTCCTCACGATGTTTTGCAACACCGTTTTAGCGAGTGATATTTACATTTTAGTTAAAAAAGGCACGCGCTAAATCGGAGGAGCCCGGATCGAACGCAGATCCCCGGCCTAAAAGGCTGAATTTCAAACCGCTAGGCTGTCACTGCTTCAACTTCAATGCCAATTCCTTACCGCTCTGAAATGACGGTGAGAATGGGGCTGGGTTTAAGTGAGCATTCTCAAACTTAGACTTATTATTATTATACATTCATGCACCGCGTGAGCTATTTTCAACTGTTTTTTTTTATTAAATAACGTGACTAAAGTCTTATTGTTGCCCTCGTTATTAAAATTATCATCTTGGTTCGGTTTACTTGAATACGATTACAAATGGTGATGAAAGTGGATGAAGCACGGCAGGTCCGCCAGGACAGATATATTCGGCACTCGGTGCCTTCTGCCTACCCGTTAGTGATCTGGCGTAATTGTTCAAATTCAAATTCAAATTGTTTTATTCATTATAAGGTACATACATACACTTAATGAAAGTCATTTTTCATTTAACATACTTCGGCTTTGTGCGCCCTTCAACGTATAATTATAAAATAATATTATTGGAGGCTTTTAACGATTTAAACTTTTTAAATTTATCACCAATAATTTATCGAGTATAAACATTTAAAGTAGCCAACGGGGCGCGCCTATGACGCACGGACGGATAAACACACGGGCTATAAACTATTACTTTATTATGGCAACGCCCTTAACAATCATTAGGCGAAGTCAAACATGGAGTTCGCTGGCTTTACGGCTGTTTGCCCTTCGATTCCCTTTACATTGTTATTACAAGCACGTCTGGGTGGGTAGGTTGGCGACTTAAAAGTCACCTGAATACGGTTGTGTGAGATATAATACTCTAATCATTGACGAGTTACGAAAATGCTACCACTTTGAGATGGTTCAATATTCTGCTTAGAGTTTTCGCTTACAATGTTACCGATTCATAAGTGCGGTGGGAATACTATTAGAAGATTAACACTTGGACAGTTCTAATGAAATCTTCCGCGCAGAAACGCGAGTGATTTGTGTATACTTGCATGTACACAGTCGTATAATATCTGAAATCGTGTGACCTCTGTTCTTCCGCGTCTCCACTTGTTCAGGTAATATATCTGTTCAATTTTATCTTTGTTTATATTAGTGTATAAATTGCTGTATCCATCACGTGTACAATCGGAATTGTGGGTGGTTCATTGAAAACATAGCACCCGTAGGCGCATTCACGTTCTCAAAGCGAATCGTCTACATTCGCACAGCAGTGCCTATCCGCGTGTTTGCTTCACGTGCAGTGCGTGTTTAGTGGTAGCAAGAGAACGATATCGCTTAATTTTCACGTACCGACGTTTGAGACGGTCGATTGGATCTAAGTAACAAGCGCCTCGAGTGAACGCCCAATATCGCGTTTGGCACTGGCGTTCCATAGTCATAAGGATTCCTTGATCTGTATCAAGATACAATTTATATCTCATGTTAACACAAATACTATTATTATGGTGCTTCGGAATAAATGCATCAAGATTTTTCACTATATACATACATGGTTTCGTAGATGATGTGTAGGTAGTAAAAATATTATTTAGTACAGTGATTTCTCCATCAGTGCATTTCTCGTCAGCTGCGTTTCGGAATAAGGAAACGTCATTTCCTTTTCGCTTTGCACCTTCATATGGCGAAATTATCGCTTTGCAGTAAAATACTCTCTCTGTTTTTATTTCTGGGACAGGTTCTGGGCATAAATAAAACAAGCGAGCGCGAATCGATTCAAATTTGATCGTGTTTCTGTAAATCGATTTTTTAAATTTAAATATTATTGAAGTACTTGTGTTATTAAGAAATGGTAATTGCATATAGATTTCTAAAATTTTCATCCAAAAATTAATTTTGGAGTTACTAGAAAAGTATGGAATGTATACGATTAGGTTTAACTTGGCTAAACTATATTTAAAAAGCAAAAAAATGTGTGTGTGTATCAGCTCCGACGCCCGACAGGAGTTTACTCCTTCAGTACCACTGCGTACATACGTTGCTGTCGAGAACATTGGCAATTGCGGATTACTATGAAAAGAAAGTCACGGGCGAACGTTGGATCTGCTATCATGTTTGTGAAAGCTCTCACGGGTTATTACATTTTATTTGAATATCGAACGTTTCTATTGCTGCACTGTGTTGGCTGATGCATTGCTCACTAAAATAGTTTTCGCTATTTGAAAATTCCCTTATCGCGTACCAAGAATTGCGTCATAACGTGTTAATGTAACACATACACGCTGTATTCCTTAGCCACCGTTTTCATCTTTAAAGGAATTTAGTTCATTTTTGTATTGGAAATAGTTGGAAAATCCAACATAATTCGGTTGTCATTTTAGAGCGGCCGACCATTGAACGGCAAAACGCTTTTCATCCCCCTGCATCTTTTATGCGCAGTGCATCTGCGCTTAATCCATTTCGGAAGCGAAACTAAGTACAGCCAGAGGCAGACGCAAGAGGTTGTTTATCCTCTTTATGAAGGTAATAGACCGAACCTCTTCTTTTTCTAACGGATCGGAAACTTTACAGAAGAAACTTTTACAGCGGTCAGTCAGTCAGTATTATGTAGATATGCAGGATTTTCCTGTCCTAAAGGTGCAGTAACATGCATATGTTAAAAGCACATGGTTACATAACGCATTCAACAATTTAACTTTCATATTCACGCATAAGGATAGTTTCGTCGATCTTGATAGCTGATTGTACTCGAAGTTCAGTTAGCAGACGTCTAAATAAATGCATTCATTGCATATAGCAAGATATAAATGTAAGATTGTTATTATAAGAACATTTGAATTATCATTGTGATTATGCGTTTGTTTACATTATGAGGTATATTAGGTATGCAAGTTTTCTGTTATCTTACATCATACCTACACATTACCGCTTTCATCGAGTTTAGATCACCTTGCATACGTATGATAAAATATTGATTGATATCAGAAGTTCACAGTTTAAACGTCGCCTCAATATGTGTTTGGTTTGTAACTGTTTGCGATTTTTTTTAAATCTTGTTTGACAGAGGATAGTGTTAAAGGCAGGTATTGAAATTGTGTTTAGCGCCAGCGAATTTAGCAGCTCTCTCGGTGTAAAAAGCTCGGGGGGCAGAAGAAGGTCTTATATGACGGTTATTGAACGCTTATAATCTGATCGAAGAATGTTCGGACTGCAGCCTCTGGTGGAAGATAGACGGCGTTTGGTCCAGTTTATTTCTAATGGTGAAAATACAAAGAAATTCCGACCTGCCAAGAATTTATTATTAAACTGGAAATACTGTGGAGATCAGAGGCTAGGAATTTATAAAGACATTTCGCTAGAACTGAGATGTTTCGAGAATGTGGACGTGCTGTGTCATAGAGCTAGATTGGACCAACCTAACAATATTATGATTAATTTGTACCGTAATGAAATTGTATCGAAGGAATATTAAAAAAACCTCACTGTAAATTGTTTGTATTGTAACATGTCTCTCATGATAAAAGTTATCAATTATTTTGGTGAAAGGATTTATATTCATTTAAAGGTATTGATGTTTCGAGAACAAGGTTTTTTTTTATTTGGGGCAAAAATTTTACAAATTCGTTAAAAAGAAATTCATTCAAAATTTGAATAAATATAAATAAATTTGCTAATAAAGCCAATCGATGTTGACTAGTAACTACGCCAATACACATGTCACATGCTTATTGGAATACTGACTTAATTCAAAAAAGACGATTTTTGGGAAGTCGCAAAAGAAGATCTTGCAATGAGACCTCATCGTACTTGTTGATGAATTAAATTAAAACAATATATCCTTAGGGCGCCAAGCAAGCGATGTATCCAACATTAATAGATAATAGTTATCTTCAGAGAATTCAAAAAAGTCTCCTGAGCCGGATTACTAGTGCTCGTACCTACTAACTTTCAACCGATTTTTGTGTACTAAAAAATATTGAAAAAATTGACGTGGCACGTTCACCTACAAGGATACAATTACCAGATCTTAATTAATCCTGATAACACGCGGGAATACAAATAGTTGATATTTATATGACACTGAGGGACGACAGTGAATCATATAAAAGCTGTCTTCAAAAAGTCGCAATCAATATCGAATGTAATGTATTTCGTGTCTGTAACATGAAGCGCTATCGTGTGGATAATTCATCGGTCAAAGTGAATTGAATGTCTCCGGTCGACGTCTCAACCGGAATGCTATAACCTGGCAACATTAAGTTTTGATAACATGATTATATAATAGCCGCGGAATACTTTGTCTGACATGCAATCCTTTAAAGATAGATATTATAAATCAAACTGTTTTCAAATGCAACGCCTTTTATGTAAGCTTGGCATTTGTTTTAGAAGCTTGCAATTTATTTAGAAACTAGGTTTTGCCCGCGGCTTTGCTCGTGTTTAATTCGGAGTAAAACAATTGCCCTTTCCCTATACCGTGAAAATTTCCTGCTATCTCTGGAATATCTAAATTCATTTACCACATTTTTATTTATTGCCATTCAGAAATTCTGAACTTCAACGCGTGGGAAGCTGCGGACAAAAGCTAGCTATACATG
>DWQT01004086.1:0-11639 GCA_018244895.1 Myscelus amystis hages | reverse complement strand
ACCGCTTTTTACTAAATGCATAAATATGTATGTAAAAACGGTACATATACCAAAGTAACACTTTTTATTTTTGTCTGTCTGTTTGTTCTGACTACACTCTGGGACAGCTGGACCGATTTTTACGGGACTTTCACTGGCAGACAGCTGAAGTGATAAGGAGTAACTTAGGCTGATTGTATTTTAAAATTAAAAAAAAATTAATTGAAATGTGGACGAAGCCCCGGCCGCCGCTAGTTTTAAATATAAGATATCATGACTTAGGTGAAGGGGGCGGTTGCCGCTCTCGTGGTTGCGGCGGCGCTACGCGTTCTCGCGGCTGCGGCGGTGGTTTTGCTGCTTCGCGGCGCGGCGGCGGCGGCGGCTGCCGCTGGCGCGGTTCCGGTGGCGGGTGACGCTCGCGAGGTGCTGGCGACGCGCGGGAATCAGTGTCCATGGCTAAAAAACACATTTGTAAAAATATAATATCTGCTAAAGATGTAAGCATGACACACACTCAGCATAAAATCTATAAGCACCTTCTTATCAATTTTTATATTTCTAGTTATTGTTATGATGATTTCAATTGAAGATAAATATACCAAGTAAACAAAGACAAAGCAAATATGTAATTGATTGTTAGGTATACTCTACCCACAACTTGTGATTTATCAAAGTCAAAGTTTAATAACTCAAAATTTATTGACAACTAAAAAACGACTCAAATACATTATGTAAGAAAACAGTAATCAATTCAATTTTCTGATACATGATATTTTTGGTCTTTTTTTGTGTCTTGGTATACTTTTGTTTAGTTCAATTCGGGAAGGTAACCCCAAAAATTTACATAGAACCCATTTAATGAGTATTGTCTAGTTGAAGTGTTGAACATTGTATTCAAATTCACTATCAACATTGTTGAATGGAATTGTCCACGACTATGATGCTGGCTGTAACATGAACACAGTCTCAGACAGGAATTGAGGCTAATTTCAGTAGAGTATACATTGATAACACTCACATACAAAGGGCTAATACAAAGTAATAACATTGTGATCAGTAAGTAGTTCTGACTACACATTTCAAATTCATCACCAACTCCAACTGACCTGTGCACATATAACACCCACCCAACTGTGCAGTTTATTCTTAGTTAAAAGATTTGTTTTATTACTGTTTTTTGAACATTACATTGTTGATTTAATTTCATAATTTGTCCTACATAATCCAATATTTACACTTAATAAAAAAGTTCTGTAATTCATTGTATACAACATTGTTTATGTTCTATGCACATTAATGAAGAAGAATAAGATTAATGGCAGGTAATGTATTTTTCAACATGGACAAATAGGTATTATTGACTATTAACAGGTTCATATTTGCCATAACCGAAAAAAGCTATACGTTTTACCTTTCGACACTTTGATAACAACAGTATTATTAACCTGTGCATAGTTGAACGAATAATTACCTATGTACCTACCAGTATTTATCTACTACAATTCACTACATTTGAACTAAGCACGAGCAGTTTTTAAAACTTTACAGAGGAATCATTATTTACTTTTTAAATTTTTATATATTGAATCTAATATGTTTTGAATGACGATGATGATCAAAATCTATGACTCGAAGACGTCAACTGTAAATCACCGCAGAGGTACTTTATCAACCATAGACTTCTTCGATACCATAATAAATTACTGTCCCATAAGATAATTAGTAAAGAAAAAGAACAAAATTCTAATATACATGCATACCTCCTTTCATTACCTTCTTTTACTGAAATCAAGTCAAATGTTGTAAACCATGGTATGGTTTACTCTTTATGTATATTTTTTTATGTGGATTTCTTGTCTTGATCACAGTTAAGTAAAAAGTGTAATATTATAGTATTATAATAGTAATAATTGCTTGTTAGTTATTTCGATCTTTACATGTCGTCTAAAGTAATTCCAATGTTTATTTTAGAGTTCTCTCATCTGACCTACATTTAAATATAATCTTATCTTCCTTAGCCTTAATAGAAACTATAATATTACAAATTTTCTGCAGGTACAGTGATTTTTTCTCTTTGGTATCATCGAATAAAAAAGTCAATTTTAATTTTTGAACTATGCAGTTCGTTCATTCGTTCGATTAACAATATCGATATTTAAATGTTGTGTTCCAAACCGTGTAGAAATGAACTGATTGCTTCCTTAAGGTAATTTAGTAGATAAACTGTTAAATAAATATGGTGCTAATAACCTAACTAAAATCATCTTTATTCATGTCGATTTTTTGGTATTCAATGAAGGTTTTTTTTATAATTGATATAAATATATGACGACATAATTTAATCTAATACAATTTTGTTTACATTCAGTTGGACTTTATATGTTAAGACATAAGCAGGTGGTATGCCTCCAGCACTTTGATTGTCGTTAATTTTAGATAGGCATCTTCTTTATTTTTAGCGTGTTTCAAAATTGCGTAAATCCTATTTATTGGCAGGTAACACTGTGTCAAATGAATGACGAGCGACCGAATGATAAAGCAAATGTTAAGTATTGCCCAGCACTATTTGTGAAGAACAAAAACTGCGAATGAAAAGTGATTTCGGGGTGAAAATTGTAGCCTTTATATGTGATTTCGTGAATTTGTGTTTGTGCAAAATTCATTGTAGACTGTGTTTGTATAGTATTTTTGGAGCAACGTTCCCAAAAAAACGAACCGCTTGGTAGTAATATGAGTAATGTTACCAACCAAAATGGAACAGGTCTAGAGCAGCAGGTCAGTACCTCATGTCCATGTACTTTGTATTGATTTTTCCTTTATTGAATGGAAATACTGTTGCACATTATGTTGTCGCTTAGATTTAGTTCTTACATGCAATTTTTTTTTAGATTTCTGACGTTCATCAAACAGATTCTAACAATAAAATCTAGTTTTACGTGTCTTAGTTCTAACCAACATGGCGACTTGATCTTCTATGGTATTTGATTGATTTTGCATCTCGACAGCCTTTTCTTTAATATGTTAATATTAATTGTAACTGAATGTTTAAAAAATCGTCTCAAATAACCAACTAGAGGGGTGACGCCTTGTTGTAATTTCGTCATTGTTCAGGTTAGGTTTTGCTAGAATAAGTATTTCTATATTTTCGCTAATGTGATATGAAAATAAATCACTTTTCTGCACCTATTACTTATTGCTATTTTCATTCGATTATTATTTAATGAATTATACATTGAGTCATTATACACTCGAGCTTTCTTTCTTATCAAACAATATTGATTTGATTCATGTATATTGATTTAATTTCTTGGAATAAATAGATAACCTACAACGGAATATAGTAAGAAATAAAAGAATATACTAGAAAGCGCTACACTTTATTTATTGATTATTGTACAATAACATATAGTAAGTTACACAATTATATAAAATTGCCTTCTAAAATAAAAAATTATTGTGTTTGATATTGTAAGTGATTAACGGGATTTTTTAAATTATTCATCATTGTAAGGCACTAGGGTTCATTAATGGTAAGAGATCATTACCCACAATCATAGATTTGCCAATGCATTGTTATCCTTCTAAGTTGATTTTAACAGTATTTTTGTTGTATTGGTAAAACATGTACAAGGTTCATCTTGTCCTTGTTGTGGTATGACACCTTTTTTACCATAGAGCAGTAAAATTATTTGTATTTAAGTTTAAAGAGTGTGGGTGCTGATTCACATGTCTATTAGAGGGAACTACGTATCTATGAATGCAAACAGCAAAACATTTGGGACCAGCCATTAATAGAAGACTAACCAATAGTAACTATATTCTATTACTATATACTAAGTACAATGTACATACAATATACTTGTAACAAACATAAATAATTAATAGCATGGAGTCAACACAAAGTATTGCATGACACTGTTATCAGTTGATAATTTGTTTAATTAATAAATTTGTTGACCAGTTGCATTGCTGATTGCAATCATTCCTACTTATGATAGAGCTTGAAATTAGGATAAATGGATGTTATTGCCTGTTGGGTTGGCTATTTTGTTTAATATTTAATACCTTCATACAAAGCTTCACTGCATAAATGACACAAGCACAAGTTAAATACTTTGTTTTGCCATATAATGTGTTCATAATCACAATAATATATTATGCTCAAATTAAGCTAAGGTATAATTTACTTAAATTTGGGACCCCCTAATACCAATACTGTTTAATAGCACTTAATGACAAATCAGTGTCATAAACAATTTGGAACAGAAATATAGTTAGATGTATGAATTCTCATTTCATGTCCTTCATGGTAAGTAACAGACTATTTTGATCATGTTTTTTGCACTGTGGTACTAAAGTTGTCAAGTTGTTTGTTAGTTTGATGGTAACAATATGAATTGTGATAAAACTGGCAGTTCAACAATATATAATTAAGGTATAAAATATACACAAATGTCCATTAATTTAAAACTGACCTCTTTTTTAAATATTATCACATACACAGTGTGTTCTCTTTTTATAGAAGGAAGTAATTATCAAAGCATGATAACACACATAATCAAAGTATGTTACTAGCGTTAATCATGTTTTATTTTTAAATACAACAACATTACAGTTGATTTTGTTTCCACTGAAGTGAAACAATTTTGTCAACTCAATTACACTGCCAATTTAGGATTATTCAAATCTATGAATGACCAGTTCTTATTGCATTTGTTGGAAGAATATTTCACATGTATATAGTAGTAGTAGTAGTGTGTAGTATAATAGTCTTTATAAACAGTTGTTACTGTTGCAAAGTAGAAATTATATGGAAATATTGAAAATTAACTGGAAATAGATAGAAGTTAGGGCTATAAGAATCAACTGGAAACCAATATTTTTGTTAGTGAATTGTTCCATGCCCTAAAGAGTAATTACCGATTTCTGCCTACATATTTTATGTCATTGCATTCATATTGATTTTGTTCAGGTAACCTAAAACTATTATAAACTATTATTCATTAAATAGAACACTGGAACTTATATTCCTATTTAAAGGATTGAATTATATGTGTGTGGTATTGTCTACTTTAATAATTATCACTTTAACAATTACTTTCACTTGCTGATGCAAATTGAAGTAGAAAATGACAGTCATCAGACAGTAGATAAATTGATGGCAGAATGAATAACCAACTTTTTGCAAACTTAATAATATTGCATAAAATCCTGGTTACACATCATTGAACAGCCGCAAACTTGTATAACTGTAGTAGGAAATAACAGGAAATAGACAGTTTTTGGTACATAATGAGTCTTTATGTAACACAGATAAACAAGTACAATATTGACAATAGAAATATATTTCAAGTGAGTTGAGTCATGAAGGTCTTAAATTGAATCATACATCTATTAGATGAGAATAAAGCGCTAAACTAACTATTGTCTTACTCCAGCCCTTTTTTGTAATGGGGGAAACGTTTAAAAGCTACCGCTATGCCTTGGAAGAGACCAGGTTGTGCAAGATGTGTATCCACGAAAACCGAATCAGTAACTGCCTTTGCATCATTGGGAGATCTCTGAAATCTCTTAAAGCTATTATGTCGGTCTGATATATGGAGAGGCAACTGTCTTATCCCGAGGTTCCTGGTTCTTACAACAGTTTTTGGCCATATAAACCGTTATCCTAATCTATGTTGCTGTCTGGACAATTTGTTGCGACACTCAACCTGCAATTCCAGAAGTCTATATATGTATGTCTATAAAAATATTATAAAGAGGAAAGATTTGTTTGTTTGTATTGAATAGGCTCAGAAACTACTGGACCGATTTCAAAAATTCTTTTACCATTAGAAACCTACATTATCCCTGATAAACATAGCTTTCGTCCGCGGCTTCGCACGCGTTGCAATTCAAAATTTCTTAATGGCAATAAATAAAAATGTAGTAGATGACTTTACATATCCCACTGATAGCAAGAAATTTTCAAAGTATAGGGAAAAGGGAATTGTTTTACTCCGAATTTAACGCGCGCGACGCCGCGAGCAAAAGCTAGTGTATATATAATGACAATGCCTATAATGAAAGCCAGAATGTACCACAGCTGCATTATGGTCCCAAGCTATATTGACTGACTCCCACCTGTGCTTTGTTTTGTGTTGTCATGTTTTACTATAGTATAGTTGGTTATTTTAAACTAATGTTTTGGAATGTGTGTTTGTTTATTTTCAGCTTGCTGGTCTGGACTTGCAGCCTCAGGCTTCTAAGAGTGCTGGCCGCTACATCCCTCCGCACCAACGTAGACAGTTGGAGGGAAAAGCTCAAGGTATTTGTTCATGATTTTATTTTAAGCTAATAATATTCATAATCAATACTTACTGTTTAAATTTTACAGTGGACTTATTCGATAATCTTTATGAGGAGTCTTCATGGATCGTTAATCAAGCGGAACAGTCCACAATATATTGCATTTATGGCCTCATATCAGTTTACATGAAACATATTACTATATACTAAGTACATCTAGGTAGCCTCACATTTCACTGATCTGTTTATAAATTATATCATATTCCTCCATTGAAGTATCTTCAGTCTTAGATTAAAATGGTTTTTAATTTATATTTAATTTAATTTAATAAATCATGATGTTGCTTTTGGTCATTTATTAAACACCATATGTAAATTGTCTAAAGCACATTAAAAAAAAGGAAGATTATTATATATTTGTTAAATAAACCTTCTTCTTGAATCACTATCTATTGAAAAAATCCGCATCAAAATACGTTGCGTAGTTTTAAAGATCTACGCATACATAGCGACAGGAAGCCAAATCAACTTTATTTTATACTATGTAAAGATTTTATGTCGTAGTCTTACTTAATATATATTTCTTCATAACACAGGAGAAGAGTCTAAGCGTCCCAGCTTAGACAGTCGTCCCAGCGAGCCACGGGACGCCCGTTCATCATTCGGAGGCAGCTCTAGGGGCTACGACCGTGGTGGGCGGCGCGACGACCGCGACCGTGACCGCGAGCGTGACTACGACCGCGGCTACGATACGCGATTCCCGCGCAGAGACCGCGGTGAGTGCTGGCGCCGCTCCATATCGACCCGGCGTATCCATACACCGATGTCACTCTGTAAGGTGCTGTGTACATCATACGCATGTAAAGGAAAAGCTTGCCTCGTATCAACTTGTTCTCGTATGATTCTTACCGGTACATCGCCGCATCACAGTAGGACAAGATCCCACTAAATAAATTCAAATGTATTCAAATATTAGCATATGACAATGGTAAGTCCCATAGATATGTATATACGTATATCTTCCAAAATCGTAGGCAACCATAAGTGTACTGTAAAGTAATTACCATAATTTGTCATATAAGAGATCAACAATCAATAGGGTAAGTCGAGTTAGTTGCTGATATAGAGTAAAACTTAATTTAGCATGTTTAACATGGATGTAACATAGTTATTTAAGTTATGCAGCATATGGTTTCTCACCTGTGTTATTTGAGTGACTTGAGAGTGACGAATTTATGGAATTTTTTATTGACATCTTTTTAATTTTTTTTTTAATTTATATGTTAATGGTGGTAAATGTAGTTTCATACTCAGCATCGTCAATAGTAAGTAGTTGTTGATCTAATGACTACTTATTGTCATGCACTGAAGATGTTGAAAATGATTGTGTTAAATGTGGTTGTAAACATTTGAGGACGTTTGTTGATATGCACATGTCCTTGTAATTACCCTGGCTATAACTCCCTTCCAACAGAAACACAGCAGTCCAGGGAGTGCGGTTTGGAGCCACAAATAGGTATCGTTTGATATGTATCAAAAATTTACCTTACAAATTGCTGGTTCAGATACTGTGTTATATCTCAGGACGCCAATATTTTTCGTGCAATATATTGCTGCAATATTGTCTACACCCTAGTTTATAAGAATATACATAAAACCTTTTTTATAACCCTGTAACCAACAGACTACTAGTGTTGTATATGTCCTATACAGGCTTCAATTTGTCAGACTTATCAATTCCTCTGTTGGCACAACTATAGCAGATTTGAAACAATCGTAATTTGAAAAGCAACCTATTACTTAACACAAACTTCCAAGTCAATAGCACTAATGTAAATAGAAGACCATTGGTATGCTTAAAATCTTGGTGGTAATTTGTGTTATTTAAGATCGCAAAGACACTGGACACTGAGTAGATCACTTCTAACTTCCTTCATCAGAAGGACCATTAAATAAATTCCCAGACGAGCAAAATATATTGCTACACACCATGCTATTTGGCTATATGCTTACACTATTGCAGCAAAGCATTGCATTGAAAATGTAGCCAGTTTAGGAGCACCGTTGAATCTATATATATTTAATATAAAATGGTATCATATTGTCGCAGGTCGAGATTCAGGATATCAAAATGGTGACTCTGATCGCTGGGCTGAGTCGGATCGGTGGGGAGATCGCGGCGGAGAGCGCGGCCGCGGGTCCAGCGGCGGAGGCGGCGGCGGCGGCGGCGGCGGTGGCGGCGGTGGAGCGCCCCGCGACGGCATCCGCGACCGAGACGTGCGGCGCGACGAGGACTTCGAGCCGCCGGCACCGCGCAACGACCGCTGGAAAGAACCCGAGCCACGCGCCGACGACCGCGGCGGCTCGCGCTGGGCCTCCGATGATGTGCGACGCACTAGCTCTCGCAGGGACGAGGTTAGCCTACTTTACTTTTTCCGTGAATCAATATCATATGTGATGTGACAAACGAAAAATTTCATTTCGCTCGCTCCTGGCAGGTTTTAATTTCGACTGACTGAAAAATATTGCTTAAGTTATATTTTATGCTTTTTTTCTATTGCTGTACAAAAAACTTGAGTGACTTTTTATTTGTGTTATGAAGATGAATTTATTAGTATCATACATTATTTCAGAATGATTGGACGGTCCCGTTACCTCGCGACGAGCGGCAGGAGTTGGAGTTGTTTGGCACTGGCAACACCGGCATCAACTTCTCCAAATACGAGGATATACCGGTTGAGGCCAGCGGCGACCGCGTACCGGACTACATCACCAGCGTACGTCTAAAGACGATATAGCTAGCTAGCTACTTTACATTAGAAACTGATTCATTCCAATAACAGATCTTGTAAATAATAGTGTCTATATGTAATCTGTTCAGTTTTTCATTAATACTAGAGATAAATGTTCATATTTAATTTTAAATAAATATGGATAGAATAGAACATACAATTTAAGCCATATGGAGCCAATTGTAAAACTCTATTTATTTTTACAGTTTGAGGATGTTAACCTGACGGAAATAATGCGTTCGAACATAGCACTCGCGCGCTACGACAAGCCTACGCCGGTCCAGAAATACGCCATCCCCATCGTGCTGGGGCGCCGGGACGTGATGGCGTGCGCGCAGACTGGCTCCGGGAAGACCGCCGCCTTCCTCGTGCCTATTCTCAATCAGATGTACGAGGCGGGGCCCGTGAAACACATGGGGTTAGTTCTTCCAATAATATTTACATAATATGTCAGAAATATTGCTTCAATTTTCAAACGATGACTACCGAGGCTGAGGAACTATTTATGTAGTATTAATATCGATATTTAAAAATTGTGTTTATTGTTGTGTATAATTACTAAAATGTGTCGTTATCCAAATATACCATCAGGCCGTACAATCGCCGCAAGCAGTACCCGCTAGGGTTGGTGTTGGCGCCGACGCGCGAGCTCGCTACTCAGATTTTCGACGAGGCTAGAAAATTCGCGTATCGCTCCCGTGTTAGACCGTGTGTTGTGTAAGTATTTCCATTAAGCTTATATTTATGAATGCATTATCAGTCACTCTCTTGCACCGCCCAGACCGATGTGTAACTTTATATGCTCCATCCAGTTAATTAAAGGACAAAATGTTTTCTGTACATATCGTACTTCTGTTTAATTTTATAAAATAATAATAGTTGACTTTTACCATACGCAGGTACGGTGGATCGCCGATAAACGAGCAATTCCGTGAACTGGAACGCGGCTGTCACCTGCTGGTGGCGACGCCGGGGCGTCTCGTGGACATGCTGATACGGGGCCGGGTGGCGCTCGACCACTGCCGCCACCTCGTGCTCGACGAGGCCGACCGCATGTTGGACATGGGCTTCGAGCCCCAGATCCGCAAGATCGTGGAGTGTCACACCATGCCAAAGACCGGCGAACGCCAAACGCTCATGTTCTCCGCCACCTTCCCCAAGCAGATTCAAGTGCTCGCACAGGACTTCCTGTTCAACTATGTGTTCCTCGCTGTGGGACGTGTCGGTTCCACGTCGGAGAATATCACCCAGAAGGTAGTTGAAATGATGGGAAATGATGGTGTCCCTTCATTAAGACACACTGTTAAACATGATAAGCTTCGAGTAATTTACGTCTTTGTATTCAAACTATTAACATGTCCTTGTTATATAATATATTATATAAATATCAATATCATATAAATATCATAACTTATGTGTATGATGTCTTTTCTAGGTTGTCTGGGTGGAAGAGTCACAAAAACGTTCATTCTTGTTGGACCTGCTCAATGCCTCCAACCTGCTGAAGCGCTCGCGCCCTGAGGAAGATCAGCTCACACTTGTTTTTGTTGAAACTAAAAAAGGCATGTTGTGTTACTGTTAAACTATAAATATTCTCTGCATAAAAAGTATTGGCAAGAATTAAGTAATTATACTTTGTAAATTTAATCTTTTATATACCTAAATGCATATTTTGCTGTATACTTGTGTAGAACTCACATGATTTGTTACTTTAACTAATGATTACAGGACTTAAGTCTTTCCAGAATAGTAACTACTACCCCATTTGGTTTATATGCAGGAGCAAGTTATTCTGATTTAAAATTGTAACATTCTATATATTTTATTTTATTCTGTGTGTATTAAAGTATCAACAGTTGGATATGTTGAAGAGAAACTGTATGTACTTCATTATAAAATTTTGCGTTTATTTATGATAGGAGCCGATCAACTAGAAGAGTATCTTGACATGGAAGGATACCCAGTGACTTCGATCCACGGCGACCGGTCGCAGCGCGAGCGCGAGGAAGCCCTGCGTCGATTCCGCTCCGGACAGACCCCCATCCTTGTTGCCACGGCCGTTGCTGCTAGAGGTTTCTCTTCTATCTGCCTTTAACATTCATATCATATATATTCATTAAAATCTATAGAATTTTAAATGGCAGTGTCAGAGTTTTCTTGAACTTCATATCACCTACCAGTTCTTGAATTACTTGCATGGCCTATTAAATTTCTATGTAATCTTTAATACATGAATATTGATTGTAAATTGCAATGCAGACATTTGCAAATCATAATGAATGCAGGAAGCTGTGTTTGACTGTATTCATTGCTAATGAGTGTCATAATGGTTAACTATTAAGGCGGGTTCAGGCTACGACACTATACACCGCACACTCAGTGTATACATCAAATGTCTTTGTCTGAACACGAGTGTCTGTAATTGGTAAATTTATTATGACACAATATCTAGTGTCGCATCAACCGCTGTGTGAACACATTGTGTTCAAGTATCTAGTGTAGGTGACAAGTTTCCATCACGTTTGACATTTTCATATACACTGCATCGCGTTTTAATGCATAAAATGAGTTTTATGTGGA
>DWQT01004085.1:0-11639 GCA_018244895.1 Myscelus amystis hages | reverse complement strand
AATGTCCATGGGCGGCAGTAGCCACTTACCATCAGGTGGACTGCATGCTCGTCTGCTACTTCCATACTATAAAAAAATAATGATAAGTCTTTTATGGTCTAGTTTACTGGAAAACTAGAGATATATATTAAGATTTAAAGAAAACTCAAGTGCACATTCAAACGGTTTAATGCGGAAGACAAAATCTTATATATAAAACTACCTACACGATATTTCTAATACTAAAATTAATGTAAATATTGTCAATAAAGTATTAATATTACTATACATACTTATCTTAATAGTCTACGTACAACATTTTGTAAGTAGCTATTGGCACAGTTTTGTCATCAGAATTTAGGACTAGGGTTGAAATTTAAGAAAATGTGTGAACATTTTTATGTGCTAATTTCTCGTTAATGTAAGTGAGTAGTGACGTATTTAAGGTGGATGTTGTGTCGGCAGGGTGCCGGCGGAGGCGTGGGGCGCGGGCGGCGCGGGCGGCGCGGCGCGCGAGCACGGCGTGCGCGCGCTGCGCCTGCAGCGGCTGGGGCGGCGCCTGGCCGAGCGCCACCCCGACCACCTCTCCTACACCACGTGAGCACTGCACCAACGTACATATATTATAGTCGAACTGACACTCGACTACATAGTTAAATAATCACAAGCACTCATTCGACAATATTACATGTAACAATAATTAAACATCTTTACAACACGTGACAACTACATTTCGTTTGCAGCCTAAAACCGATCCATCTGTTTATACAATGTACTTGTAATTCTCTTCAGTTCATGAGATCGATACGAATTTGACAGAGATGAAGACGGCAAGGTGGTGTTCGAAGCGAGCGCGCTCGCCGTCGACGGGAGCGGCCCGGCGGCGCCGGCGGGCGACGCTAGCGCCGCGCCGGCGGTGGCGAACGCCGACACCGCGGACTGCACTGTGCCCACCACTGCGGGCGCCGGCGCCACCCCCCCTAGTTCCCCCTCCACCGCCGACGCCGGCAGCCCCGCCGGCCCGCCCCCGCCTCCTGTTATTATATCAGAAGCTGACTTCCGAGAGAAAGGTTAAAAGATTTTCTGTTTATATTCTTTATATAGTTATTTCATGCAAAAAGTGCGATTCTCGTTAGATATGTTAACTTTGTAACAGTTGTATAAGGCTTGTGGTGTTGTTGTCGCAGTTCGCGAGAAGCGCGTCGGCATCCTGAAGCCCCAGGGCTCCCTGGAGCGCGCCCGCGAGGAGCGCGCGCTGCACGCCGCCAACCCGCCCGCGGTATGCTGCAAATTATAATTGTTTTATTCATAATAAGATATATACATACACTTAATGAAAGTCATACGTTTTTTAGTCATCCTTTCATTAGTTTCGTGCGCCCTTCAGGCTTTAGTAGTCCGGGAGAAAACGGCCGGCGAAAGGTAAGTCCCAAACGAGCAACACATGCAAACGTACACGCACACACGCGCACCATGCGTTACACCTTGTAACGGTGTGTCATTGAGATTGTCGTATGTTGATGAGTGATTACTGGCATCGCAAACATTGTGATCTCGAGGGTGTTGTGTCGTCGCGAGCAGGAAGCTGAGGCGAGCGACGACAGCGCCAAGAGCGACGAGAGGAAGGAGGCGCGCAGGCCGCGCGTCAACATCGCCATGGCGGCCATCATGCGGAAGCAGGAGGAGACCAACAAGCAGGTGCCTGGACTCCGCCCCCCGGGGATTGGATAACAACATTCAAATTGTTTAGTCTATATCTATATATAGTAATCTGTAAATCTCCCATATGTGTGTATATATATATATATATATGCTGTACGCACGTAAGAACTAACACACTCAGGTTTTTTATATTTTTAATCAATTTATTATTATATGACTGATAATTTCCGCGATGTTAACAATTGTTGCTGATTAACATTGAAACTTTTCCAGGTGAAATTCGTAACACCGCCTCCGACGCCCGACTCGGCAGCGGAGCCCGGCGACGCGGCCGCGAAGGAGCCGGAGCAGCCCAAAGTGGTCCAGCCGAAGCCGGTGAAGTCGCTCGCCCACCTGCCCGTCGGCCGCAAGACCGGCGGCATCCTGTCGCTCAAGGACCGCAGCGCCGGCTACCCGCACCTGGTCAACGTGGACCCCGAGCCCAAGCCCGCCGACAAGGACGAGCACACCGACACCAAGCCCGGCCCGCCCACCAACCACACCTCTCAGCAGAGCTTCCCGAAGCGGCCGGATGCTACGGCTCCGTCGAGCCCCTGGAACGCCAGTATACCCGCGCCGAGCTACAACGACGCGGCGAGGACGAGCCTGCAGAAGAGCTACGGCGTGCAAGCGGCGGGCGGCGGCTACGGAGCCGGCTACCCGGCGGCCGGCGGCCAGAGCATTAAGTTGCCGGTCGTCAACCCCAAGGAGATAGACGTGAGGACCGCGGCGCTGCAGAAGCAGAACTCGCGCCAGGACATGTTCCAGGAGCCGCACAAATTCGCCAACCAGGGCTACCAGATGTCCGGGGACAAGATCAACTTCCTGAACGACCTGCCGCCGCGGTTCGCCAACCAGTACCGCTACTGGCACGTGGCGCAGGACGCGCAGCTCAGCGAGAACAAGTTCAGGGACGACGGCTTCAAGGCCGGCCCCGGGTTCGGCGGGCAGGCGGCGCGCGGCTGGGCGGGCGCGCCGGCCGACGGCTTCCAGCAGCCGGCCGCCTGGTGGAAGCCGGACAACCCGCCGCTCTTCAACCCCTCGTACGGCAACCTGCCCCTGAACGTGCCCAACTTCTACCCGAGCGTGGCCGCGCCCGGCGCGCCCGGCGCCTACCAGAACCTGCAGTACAGTCAGCTCGCGCAGAGCCAGGCGCCCGCGCAGGCGCTGGGGCCGAGCAAGCCGGAAGCGCTGGGCTCGGGCTACCTGCAGCCGGGCGCGCGCCAGCCGCAGCTGCGCTCGCTGCAGAGCCTCGCGTCCTCGTCCGGCTTCGGCTCGGCGATCGGCAGCTTCGGCGGCTACGGCCCGACGGTGGGCGTGGGCTACGACTCGGCGATGTACCCGCAGTTCGGCAAGCTCGGCTACCCGCCGCTGCAGATGAAGATGCCGGAGCCGGCGGCGTACCAGCCCGGCAAGGACGCGGACGGCGGCCTGGGCTTCGCCGCGAACGGCCTCCCGCCCGCGCCGCCGCGGCCGCTCGGCTACGGCGAGCAGTTCAAGCCGGGGGCGGCCATCGGCAGCGGCGCGGACCACACCGGGGTCAGCTACACATCAAACTTTGTACATATCTATTCGCATTTGGCTAAAAGACCTATTGACTATTGTGAGATGCATTTTGTGACGTCACTTAAATGTCTTCTAAAGTTGCATGGGACAATGACGGTGGGCATCTATATTTAATAAAAAAACGTCAATATGATGTTTATGGGACGGTTATATTGAGTGTGTACCGTGTTATTGTAGGCGGCGGTGTCTGGCGGCGCGGAGGCGAGGGCGGGGCTGGGGGCGGGCGCGGGGGCGGCGGGCGGCTCGTACTCGCTGTTCAGCGGCGCGCACGAGCCCGCGTGGCACGCGCCGCGCGCCTCGCACCAGGTACGGGCCGCGCTAGGGTTGCCAACTGAATATTTTTTTAGTCGTGGGTCCCATTTGTTGCTTTACTTTGGACCTTGTGTATGTAGTTCTCGCCTGTTATTGTCTATGAATACGCTTCAAAACGAAATTTATGCTGATAATTTATATAACACGAAATTTTATATAACCCAGAGAGGCAGTATACGCGCCGAACCCAACGGTTGTAACTAGAATGACTTGTGTAGCTGTCAGTGCAACGAATGAAATCTTTTCTTACTGCGAGTATTAATAGTTAGCGCTTCATAAATATGTACCTATATAATTGAGATTGTTAACAGAATGTCGCTTAGACTTTTGTACTAGAAGAAAGTAAAGTGCACTGTATTTTCGATGCACATTTTTCTCATGCATGTTGACATCGTTACGTGAGACCCTAATGCTATATTTATCTTTCCAGTCTCTGTGGTCGGGCAACCAATCGCCTCTGGAGCGTTTACTGGAGCAGCAGAAACAGATGAAGCCCCAATGACGGTGACAGCCCCCGGCCCCCGGCCCCCCGCGCGGCGCCGCCCCCTCCGCCGCCCGCCGGCCCGACGCCGCCCGACACGCGCGAATTTATAGGTACAATTGGCCAAATTATACACCATGTTAAATAAAATGATTCAAATGTATTCGATTTAAACGGATTTCAAAAAGAAACGTGTATTTTTTAATTTAAGAGAAATTTCCAGAAAGGCGTCCTAAAGTAAAAGAACCGTATAGATAGCCGCCCGCCCCCGCGACCTTCACCGCGGCGAAATTCGTGTAAAATCGCCTCAACTGTTGTCGGGCAATACGCTTATTTACAGGTGAAATACTAAAATTAAATATCACAATGTTTATGTGATAATTGCTGTACTGTAAGAGAGGTTCATGAATTACACTCAATACGCTCAAATTTTTCACTCGCTATCAAATGTTTGAATTTGAGTCGTGTAATTTAATAATTATTCACTTGAAAGCGAACCCGTTTTGTCATTCAAAGGTTTGAAAAAATCGAATGTGTCAAAACTCATAAACAATGTTTTTTTACTTTAAAACGCAAACCTCGAACGCGGTGAAGCTTTCCTGGCGCTGCGTTCTATTGTCTATTGCCAACGTCACACAATGTGAACGACTTAAATGTGAGGCAATGGAACGGGTGAATGACAATCATGGTACAATTCCACGTGACATTTTTGCAATCGCGACAAAGCGCGCGCGTTCTTCGCGGCTATTAACGGTTTCTATGAATATGCGGTGCGCAGGCGGTCTTTTGAAAAATCCATTTGCGACAAGTTGTTTACACACAGCGGCGTTTAACTGCTTACAATATATAATTATACGTATACTCAATGCTACATATGTAAAAAAGATTATCCATCGGATATTGCTGCAAATGATACTGACTTAAAATTACGAATAAAATAGTTTTTGTCGTCATTTTTATAACCGACAAGTTTTCTTTTATATATACATTCACCGCCCCTTCGCCTGGGGAAGGACTTTCAAAGACGTAAACGCAATTTACTCAATTATCACAGTTACTGTCGTTTTATTAACAAAACCCTTTGAAACTTGATTCGAATTGAGTTTCTTATTTAAACGGTCACCGTTGTTTTTTCCTGGCTGCCAATAATTTTTTTAAATGTTATACCACTTCACATTTGCTCAATTATAATTAATTGTCGGCCCTTTTTAGTGTTTTTTTTGTATGTATTACAAATAATGTTTAAAGAAACTATTTTTTTATTGTAATTCAATAAAGAAACAAGCACACCGGTCATCAGATCTTCTGAACCAGCAACATGTTGCCGGGACTGTGTTGCTACATTTTTTTCCAAAATTATGACATCCAGGATTAATATCTTTTTCAATTGTTCCTATTTCGGAAGTCAGTTAATAGATAAATTTCTTTTGGCAATACTGCGACTTCGACGTGGTCATTCCTTGTATTTTTTAAGCAATGTCGTACAGGGAGTCGATACTAGAAATAAATAAAAAAGGGTTTGAAACTTTTTACTTCGCGTTAGCTTATGGTAAAAGATGTAAGTAATCCGAATAATATATTTTAAATAAAAGTATTACAAAAATATGTATACAAGTAGTTACAGTGTTTTTAAACTGAATTCATTGTTAAAATATAAATACTAGTTTTCATGTTGACTGTTACGTAGGCAATCATGTGCCTACTCCTGGATTTTTAAATGGAGATTTGTCATAAGCTTCTGCTGTCGTAAGTGGTAATAAATTGAGGGAACTGTTGTGAAATTGTTTTTTTTTAATAAAGTTATTTTTGTTATTAAATAATGAGATTGTTTTCTTTTTCATTATTCCCTTTCCCGAAACACATTCGCTGCAGCGATCGCTAAAATTCATTTTTGGACAAAAATATCGTTGTATTTGTGAAATATTTATATTTATTTATAGTATTCAAATTAAACACTTTAATATTTAAAAGTGGAAAATAAACTCGGTTGTTATATTGTCCATTCATAGCATAATTAGAAAGTGTCTTTTAGAAAATAGGTATCAATTTTATACTAAAACAATTTTAATTTGAATTGTTGCATTCACTCACTTAAAATGTTATTAGTATGTATAAATGTATAGGTTATAGTGAAGTGTGCCGATTGATAGATCGTATTTTTGCCAGTAAACAATAGATTTTGGGTGTGATCACGTTGGCCGCTCGTGATCTACATTAAATGCTTCAAGTTATGATGAAACTCACTTAAGTTGCGAACATGTGCTTCAGTTTCCATTTTACAGCAAGATTAAAGATCGCCAACACATTCAATCCAGAATTTAACTTGTGGGGACATATAACACATTTGACATTTTTTTTTAAATTAATGGGATTGCGGTTAAATAAAAAAAAAAAACTATATTGTCAATAATTTAAACTTTACTTTCCATAGTATTGGTTCTAAACAGAAATGTAAATGTAATAATCTCCCTCTAATGCGTAAAAAAGCGTACGAGTTCACTATAATTAATCTAACGGCATTACAAACCATATGTACAATATCTCTAATAAATATAATCAATTACAGAGTTCGGACAATATAAAAATATTTATTCAACAATTGGGATGATGGCAGAGATTAGGGTTTTAACAAGTACAATATTCAGATTTCCATTGTCAATGTAGTAACGTTAGGTGGCATACAAATGTTTTTGAATAAGATTTTTCTATGCGATATTTGATTGTGGCATGCGTTTTGTCCTATATAGAACCAAATGTCTCCTCAAAAATGGGGAAATGCTACCAATCATGTTCAGCCAACACTGGCCGGTTGATGTTGTTGTCTATAGCAGATTTTTTAATTATATTCCAATCAAGATCAAGATTAAATTCTTAGCATCCGATTAATCTATTAAATTGAAATGTTCTTAACGATTTGTAGGAACAGTAAAATAAAAGACAGCTGTGCCTTAATAACTCAACCGATAAATGTAACAGGATTAACATAATAGTAACGGCTTTGATACATAAAGATATTTCAACGCGATCTGAACAGCTGTTAGTCAGATATTACTGAAGAAACTGGTTTTCTGTACAAGAATAAAACTAATGACCTGTCCATAGTACAACGGATATTGTCCATTACGTTGCATAAAACATCAGTAAACATTAGCTAATATGGAAATAAACATATTAATTTGTCACACAATTCAAATAAAACATTCGCCTGCAATGTAAATACGATTGATTGATATATATTTTTGACTTAAAGTTATCTTTACTATAAGTGTGCAATAATAATTGGGACGATTAGACACACAGTTATCCGATTCCAAATTAGACAATTAAACGCCCGTGCACTGGCGACTGGTTCGCTGGAGAACATACTACATATAGATATGCTTATATGCTTATATACATAGATATTGTATTACACTGTAATACAGAACAGAGCAAAAATGCTCATCACACCAATGTATGTCCTGGGTGGGAATCGAACCCACGACAGTCAAGTTTTCCGACCACTACACCAAGAGAACGGTCAATTGAGTGTAATGTTTACAAATAAATATATAGCAACTTAACAATATCGCCGAAAGAACATCCTGACATAGGCCTAAATAAACATGAAAAGTACATAATTTTGCGATACAAAAGTAGGTATGTATATTGAAATTTTAAGATAATATTACAATGTAGACAAAATTATTTAAGAATTACGACAAGATATGTATGTACACAAATTGACAATAACTTACAATAAAAATTCGGTCCTACTATATAAGAATTAAGAGTCACGATATTAATTTATCATGGCGATGAATTAATCGATATTAATCAGTAATTTTGAAACAGATCATAAAACATTAAAGCTAAAGACACTTTAATTGAATATAATTTAGATTAGATTTAATAAGCTAAGATAATTAATTACTTATCTTTATACATGCAGTACAAAAAAGAAACAATAAATTTCATTGTCATCTTGATGTGCGCAGTTTTTTTTAATCACAACAACGGTGTCTACCCTCACGTCCCGGAAATAAGATTAAAATCGTATGCATCCACATTGAAAAGTTCAGGCAAAAAGATTCTATGTAGTTTAAATGTGAAATCACAGTAGATTCATGTACAGTACTTCTATTAATCGGCAGACAACATACAATCGTTGTATGAGCAATTGTGTAGTTAATTATAATTATATTGAGACTATTTTTAATCTATTAGTTACAATAAGTATATGACTAACAAATTCATAGTGTGGACTAGCTATAATACGCTTCCTGCGCGGCACGCGACCCGCAGAAATAGTAAAATTGTATTGTTGTTGGCACATGGAGTTTTAAAAATCACTAACACCGAAATTGGAAGAAAAAAAAATGAACATACGAAACATGCAAACGTATTTAGGAGCTCCGCACACGAGAAGCGATCGTCTCTTTCGAGCGTCGCGTCTGACGTGTGCTGTGACATTTTATTTTAAGATACAAGAAAAAGACCAATAAAATCTAAACATGATGTTAATACACTCAATAATAAAGTAACATCATTCAAGGTGTGTGTATAAAAAATACAATACAAATATAACTACCAACTGATGTTTGGTAAAATAACAAATTTTTACAAAAAAAAAACAACCATATCTTTGTTCACTGTGACGTCATTTATCTTTGCTTCTATAATATTTTTCCATAAGCGCATGCAAGTCTACCGCCAGGAACAACTTGGTTACTATTCACTTTTATTGTTAAGTAATGTATATGTCATATATGTTTTGTTTTTGCATTTAATGGTTTATTTAATGTAAAATGAATGATTGACAAATGATCCGACGACTGACTGCTATTTTAAGATACAATATGGCAAAAGTATTCACTTACATAGAGGAATGTCCCTACAGTATGTAAAAACGAGCGATCTTTTTGAAAACGGTAAGATTATTATCTATTTACTAAATGTCTTTTTGGATTCGGTGAGACCGACGATGGTTTGTTTGTTTTCAAAATGAGTTTCGATTTTAAATTTTTGATCTTAATAATAACGATTAATTGTAAATGTGAACATGAATCAACCACAACCTAATTTGCGTTTTCGAATTAAATTATACAATTCGGTAGAACACGCAATGTGTATGCGCGTTTAAAGTCAAATTTTTTTACGACTTACATCAATATGCAGTTAAAAACTAGCAACAGAGCCGTTAGCCAAAGGTGGAGAGCGGAGGGATAGACCGGGGTCTTGTCATATACCGTTAATAACCAAATGCGTCACATAATAGGTATATGTAAGTTCCTATAGATAGATATCCCTACCAATGGTGTCTCGGCGCGGGCTGGCCTGCGGTCGTCCGTAACAGCGCGCGCGGCGGGAGGCCAGCGACCACGTGTCCGACAGCCCGGCCACGTCCCCGTGCCCGCCTCAGTCAGTCTACACCCCTACTCCACGCCGCCCGTCATCATGCACCACTGTTCAAACTCAAAGCCTACCCAATCTCTAACTATTACACTAAGTATTATCAGATTGATATCCAAATAAAATTCGCACTTAGAAAAAAGAACATTTTTTGTTCTTACTGCATAATTCGATGATTTTTTAAAATAAATCTTGAAACAAATCATATTTCGAAATAAATCCCATTTAAAATATGTTGTCTTTCAGTTTTAAAAATGGCATAATCTTATTAAAAGATAAAAAAAAAAATTACGTAAAACAAAACCGAATGATTATTATCGTAACGTTGTAAATTACGTCAACGTTAAGTTAATTACCTCTAACAAATAAATTTCATACATTTGTCGCGCGTGTCACGGAACACGAAACTCCATTACATGATGTAATACATGTTTCTCAATATACGAGTCAGTTCAGTTTAAGAGCCGATATAAAATCATTGTCAAAACCCGATCCGAGTTTTAGGCGGGGTCCACATATGTATAAATCCATTGTATATGTATTAACACACCAAGCTCCGTATGTATCGGCGGTGGCAGTACATCGCTAAGATCCGGCAAATATTACACATGTGAACCGGACTTTATAAATTTTATTACGAGACTAATTTTCACTCCCGAGTCAAATGATATTATAAATATGTCAAATAACATATCAATTAGTAATTATAAAATGTTCTTTAAATACAAGGAGTGTACGTTCATACTACGAATGTTAGTGGAATAATAATAATCATAACAATACGTTAAATTATTGCTTCAAAGTACACCCAGTCCGATTAGACGACGGTCGTCCGTTATGGTCCTTCGAGCCCTCTCATGCTCCACCGCTTATGAACAATATAGTTTCTACTTTGTAGTTTATACAATTTTGGATATTGACGATTTTTTGATATTAGCACTTGCGTTGGCCGTCGCACCCACATAAGCAGCAATATAGCGTTCATAGTTAGCTCCGGCAGCAATAAAGGACTTAATGTATATATGTACTATTACTAATAGTCAATAATTGTTTACGGTTTGAGTAGCGAAGAGTGTGCCGTATGAGATCCCGTATTGGCTGGTCCGTAGTAACATTGCATAAGAAATAAATGCTCCCGTTGCGACTGCGGCCCACTGCGGGCGAGTGCGGGCGGCTGCGGATGAGTGCGGGCGAGTGCGGGCGGCTGCGGATGAGTGCGGGCGAGTGCGGGCGGCTGCGGTCGACTGCGAATGAGTGCGGGCGGGTGCGGAGGTGAGAGGACCTCACGCCTGCCGCTCGGTGGCGAAGCTGTAGGCGTAGTCGCGCTCGAGGTCAAAACTCGAGCGCTGTTTAACCGCCGGCAGCTGCGCCTGCGCACACAACAATTTGGTGACAATTCGAAATTTATTTAACGAAAGAATATGGAGCTGTTTGACTCGAACGTGAATATAGAAGTGAATGAACGATTTGCGAGTTTTCTATAAAAGTCATTGGTAGTTCTAAAGATTGGTAACTATTATTTATTGTGACTGTAGTCGAATACAAAATAACGATTGTAAATATTTGAAAATGTCAATATGAATGCATTTATTTAGGCAATCAACATGCATATGTATACGGGGAAAACCTCAAGTGCATAATATTTTGGGATTGTTCTGATTCGATAATATATAATTAGATGTGTGTGGACGAGAATCAAAATAAAATTGATGATCGTGGAATGCATACACATCAACACTGGCGGAGTCGCTGTGGCACGACTGATAAGCGTAAAAAGATATCTAGAGTATAAAATGATAACACTTGAAACATACCATATCTATTACTAGCTGACCCCGCAAACGTTGCTTTGCTATGTAAATTATAATTAACACCCCTGCAAAATCCCTTGCGGGTGGAATTTTGTAAAATCCGTTCTTAGCTGACCTTTACTCTCCGAAAGGAATATCCTACCAAATTTCAAGTGTCTAGGTGTTCTGGTTGCAGAGATATCGTGATGAGTCAATATACCTCTGTAAATCTCCTCACTCACCATATTATCACTGGGTAACCCCCGCAACTTGGGGTTGAGGACGAACGGCACGCCTTCGAGGCCGTTGTAGCCGCCCAGCGTCTGGTAGTTGGCGACGCGCGGCAGGGGGGCGGGGCCCTTCCTCCTGGCGGGCGCGGGGGGCGAGGTGGGGCGCGCGGGGCTGGCGTGCGGCGCGGG
>DWQT01004084.1:0-11641 GCA_018244895.1 Myscelus amystis hages | reverse complement strand
ACTTCAAACCTATTAGTAAATAGCACATATAAATAATAGGTAGTATACAATTAATATTAAATCTTTATTATGTTTTACTTTTTAGTTTCGAAGTCGGTTTTTCATAACGTAGTTATTTTTATGACCTTTCAGAAACAAAATTAGAATTACCCAATTGCAACATTCACATACACAATATTATTTTTATTCTTAATAGTTAAGAGTTTGCCCACGGTCTAGCCTGGTGGCAAGCGATTATTCCAACTACTCGAAATATATTATCGTGGAGTTGGCGCTATCATACCACGCGTTAATGTTATTTATTTCACTGTGTGGTCAGTTACGCTGTGACCTCTAATATTCTCATTTTTAAAACATTTTTCTAGAAATAAGTATTTCTTAACTATGTAATTTATACTATAACGCATATTATTTTGCCTTTTATCACATTTTTTAAAATTAAATTTGATTTATAATCATAATACATGAGTGTTGCAAATAAATGAGTATTAATATAAAGTAATATATAGTTGTCAATAATGTGGGGGATATTTAATAATTCCATTTTATTTAGCTTCCCGTATTATGTAACTAACAACTGATATGTTGTTTTGTAACAGTTATCTATGGTATAAAAGATTAGAAGGTGTGAAACATGTATAAGAGTGTAATTCTAGGCAAGGTGGTTCACAAATTTTACGAGTATATTACATATTTACAACATGTACGTCCAAAATATTAGAAAATAACTGCATTTTCATTAATAGTATTAATGATATTGTAAGATTTGTAAACTGACAGTGGACAAACACACAGACTTATGTTGACAAAATAGTATACAAATTGTTTTTAGAATATATCTTTCAGCCATTATGATAATTTCAGTTCACAAACGTCCGCTGTAGGGCAAAGGTAAACAAACATTCTAACATAGCTTATTTGGAGATTGCCTATAATATTCTCTATAATATCCATTGCTGTAAAGTTTTAAATATAAAATAGCTGAATCAATGTTGAATAGAAGCAATAACGTTAAGATATTGCGAGCCCGCTACAGGATAAACTATATGTCTTATCGAACACGCGAAGAAAAGACACATTCAAGCGTACCGAAGCTTCCGAGCGTACATGCGAAATCTCCAATCTCCAAATATATTATAAATGCATGTCGGTCTTCGAAATAACATCCAGAAAACAATTTTAAAATGTGCTAAGATTTTAAATGGTGAATAAAAGATTTAATCATTTAATAATATTGAAGTTTTCGGCCCTTAAAGATTTTGTTTTGGTAAGAAAATGTATTTCTTTGCGTCGTTAAACAATCCCTACTATCCCTACTAATATTATAAATGCGATCGTAACTCTATCTGCCTCCTACGTTTTTACGCCTACACTAGAGAACCAATTATAAAGAAATTTAGTACACAGATATTCTTGACCTTGGTAAAGGACACAGGTTATTTTTTATCGTGAAAAGGGGGCTTGAAGGGCCTGAAATGGGGGATGAAAGTTCGTTCTAGTCGAAGATAAAGCCTGAACCTTTATATTTAGGCAGTTCAAAGAAACATAAAAAAAAACCTATCCGCCGATATTTCCGCCTACATGGGGGATGAATGTTACTATTGATGAAAATATCCACGAAAATATCCATGAAAATATAACAAGCATGTGAGGTAGACGACTGTGTCGGACGTATGCGAATATTAATTTTTTTCAAATACAACGATAATAATTTGTTTACCGGATTTTTTGCTTAAAGTTCTTCGTAAAATAAAAATTGTCTCATAAAATTTCGTCACTTTTTTTGCGGGTTATTAAATAAATGTTTACTTTTGTTTCAAGTTCAGTGGTTTAGACATGAAAGCGTAACTGACAGACATACAGACAGTTTATTTCGTATTTATAACATAAGTAAGGATTTACACTATACATATATGTATGTAAAATAAAGCGTAAATAGTTATACCGGTTTTATTAGTTTTTTGTTTAATATTTATTTAGGGGTTAATTTGGTTGAAAAAAGTAATGTTTTATTTCAAATAGTTATATTTTTATTTGAGTCGATCAGATAGAATTTGTTAACTTGTTTGTTTACAGTTTTTATCTGTATTATTTGCAATAAAAGTGTCCTATAAAATTAAATTGCTGCCCAAAGTCACTATACCACGCCGACGGAGCCGCGGGCAAAACCTAGTAGTCTATATTTCAGGTGTCGCCTCTGGTGATGTAAAATAAAAAAAAGATGTCTGCTTTAAAATCCGCTGGTAAAGACAGAAGCAACTTTGAATCTAAAGTAATTAAAATAAATATTTTGTATAGAATGCCTTTTTGATTTAGGTACTTACATTCATCTAATAGTCCAAAGAATATTTACATGTTAATGATTACTTAGTTCAGTTATGGGTCTAAATATTTAATATATTATTATTGTGATACTAAAACATGTTATTGATATTTTCAGTATTATTTACTATTAGGTACATATTTTTGTTAAAAATAATTATTAATAAGCAGGTGTATAAGGAATATACTTGCTTATTAATCACAATCATGATTTATGTTTCGTGCAAAGAGAAATGTTAAGCTCAGTTACGGTCACAATTTGACTTTCAAAGTGAAATCCGCTATTGCACCTTGTCATGAAACGAACTTACCGCGCGTTTTGAGGTTATTAGGTTATCGCAAGTGATTAGAACTTAATAGAATATTTACAGTGTTTATTTAACTGTATTTTGTAATTGTGGTTTGCGTATCGGTATGAGTGGGGGAATTATATTTTATTTTGAATTAATGTTCATATTTGATTTTTTTAAAATTTATTTATTTAACAAGAATATACATAATTTACATCTTATATTTCTGCCAAACTGCGAGTCAGTTTGTCGGCAGCAGTTCTCGTGAATTATGTATCATATTTATGTATATTTTTATGTGTGTGTGTGTGTTTTTTTTTTTTGTTTGTATTGTGTGTTTGTATGTGTGAGTGTGAGTGACAGGGTGGTTGTTCTGCGTGAGTGTGTGTTATCTGATAAAAACCGACTTGGGAATTAACAATAATTTATTTAAATAATTAGTTAATAACGATTGTACATTAAATTTGAAAAATATAGTTGTAGTGATTCTCTAAATATTTAGTCATGTCATTCGGTCAAACGGTTGAATGTTAACGAATACTGAATAGATAAGCGGCTGATACTCGAAGAGCGGTTTGTTTAGGATTACCAAACGCTAACCAGCATTTGCTGTTTCCAAGCCATTGACAGTGAGTCTCACTTATGTATGACCCCATTCATGCTATCGCCAATGGTTAACGAGTGAATTTTACATCGACTTTTGCCCGGGCCATTGAACACTCGAGCATGTTTCATACACGGGCGAACTCACGTCTTCCACTTGCGAAGTTGAGCTTTATTTCGAGTTATATATTAGTCAGCGGGCTCACTCATTCATATCTTCTATTCATGTCTAACGGCCGTAGTCGCGATTGTGGGTTACTGCAATTATTAAGGTGTATTGAATACATAATAGTTTATTAAAATATTCCAACTTTACGTGTTGTTAACCTAAGGCCATATCTTATATAACGATTAATTCCTGTAATTATCATATTTTTTTATAAGCACGTGTTGGCATAAAAGATATTTACAGAGTTAAGCAATGTTTTCTCGGTGAAATGTGTACGTATTGTCTGAATAAACTCTCATAACATTTTCAGTGAGTTAGGACAAAGAAACCAAATTTAATATGGATCCATAATAAAATATCCGAATAATTTTTAGGGCCAATAAATTTGAAACAAACATCGTAGCCGTTTATTTATCTAAGGTGGAGTAAATACATCTCCCACCTGTGAGCCTCACTAATGTTTCTTTACCTTCTAATATATTTCGTATGATTATATTTAGTGATTGATGTTGAATAAGTTGAGCTTCAAACTACGGTTACTAAATTATTTTTTACTTTTTTTCTAAATCTTACCACATAAATATCTTACGTATTTTGTTGTTAAATATGAAATTGACCAGTGATACAAGTAAAAAACGAAGTCTCAATGTCGTTTAAATTATTAATCTTACTGCCACTAATTAATTAATGTAATACCGGTGTTCCAACCGATGATAATTGCATTCTCAAGTATGTATCTACACTACACGACCATGTGTGATATATACTTGCAGAGTAATACTAAATGACGAGGCTTTAAATAGAACGCAACGCGCTTCTAATTTATATTTTGGTGTCCCTATTTGCGGAGCTACATAATGTGTTTTAATTGTGCAATTGACTACCCGTGAGCTAATTTTGGTATTAGGTGCAACGCTGTCCTTTTAATAACTTAGCTACATATTATGCCGTAAATGATTTACCAATATCATTGATAAAAATGTCAATTTTATTTAAGTTTGGTGTCACTGGCATGTTGTATAGGTATACTCGATAGACGGTTATCTTCTTTGCGTAAGAAATATTTCCATTCATAGTTTTCTTTAGCATTTTTATATCAATAAATAGTTAATGGTAGTCAATAACGATTTACGAAACTTGCGACGCATTTGTTAGTAGAAGTTTTATTTTCTTCATATTGTGCCAGTTCCAACTTTGTAATGTGCCTGTAAAATTTTGTGTATCCGCAGTAGATTTTAAAGAAACAATAAAAATGTCTAAAGTTTATCAAGTTTTATTTCTTTCTTAGAACAAATTGACATGGGAATTATTGGCTGCTAGGAATTGCTGTTTGTATTATTAACATCTTTGTATTTGTGTAGGTGGGTTAAAGTGCGGTCTTTATTGATTTGCCTTCTGTTTTTTGTTTTATCGTCACCGTACATTGTATGAGACGTAGGAATGTGATTGAGTCATAGTCAAGATCAGAAAATTACTTTTTAGTCGGTAGCTAAAAGTTGATTGCCAAAATAGCATATTTTTTATTTGCTTTTATATCTTTTATAGCTTCTTATGTCTACCTATTTTTTAGGAAATATATTGTTTTTATTCTATGTCTCGGTTAACAAATTTTAACTATTAGGTTTTTAAGGTTTGGAGGTTTCCTTTGTAAATAATTTAAATTGGATTTCAATGAAAGTTCTCCGCAAGCTGAACTTTAACAACTTCGTATTACTTTTGCAAAATTTTCTCACTGTCCCAGATATTTGAATTTTTCTAAAACTATTCAAACTATTTTTCTATACAGGTGTAGTACTGACCTAATTTCGTTCAAAACTAAGTAATGAAATCTTTGATGGACTCATGAGAAATATCTGACTTGACTGATTGTAGTAAATTGTTTTTTAGGCGCAATAAATACATATGTGGCACGTGAGATAGTGAGTGAGATATTACTGCCGGTGTCGGTACTTTTTGGGAAATGAGAGATGATATTATTTGAAAGTAGTGAAAACCAGAATTTAGATATTAAACTGCAATATTTAGGTAGTGTAAAACTGATATTTAGGTCACAGAGCATAGATCCCAGGAGACAGAATGTCTGTTACATCTACTTCGATATTCATCGACAAAAACAGTATAAATAATAAAATAATAACTACATGTAGGTATATCAAATAAACGCAAATCTTTTAAGCTTTCAACTGCATGTTTTAATATATGCACTCGCTTTAGTATAATAGAGCATTTGAACAGTAGAAAAGCTACATGAGAGCTGCTGGGAATCGCAATCTTGTCATTTAAGTAAATTTAATCATTTGGTGAAACAAGACTTTCATTAAACGATTAAATTGATTATTTCAGCAAATGTATTGAGCAGCGCCATGAGTGTGAATGAGTAAATTAGAAACAATATTTTTTATTTAAATAATATCTTTCTAATGTAAACATAAATATCAATTTTCCTTGTAGGTTTGTGCTTAAAAATGTATGTAAACTTGAATTGAAAAGCGAAAATAAATTAACTAAATGACCTGAAAGGTGAAGCCTGGGGGAGTTCTGTATTTGTTAGTACCGAAGCGGAACTCGTGTAAAGTTTCTATCGGCTACTGTTTGACTGATAAGGGTAAGTTGTGTTAAGAGCGGCGGTCACGTGCAGGCGTTTCTCCGCGCGTGACGTCGATACCCATCCACTCGAATCGTACACAACATTTTTTAACATCTGCTTCGATTTCCGAACGGGTGTTGTACACAAAATACGAGAGCGCTATTGAACGCTACCGGAATTCGATAACAGTTAAATCGACGTATTTTCACAAACTTATATTCAAAATATGGAACTTAGATCTAGTTATATTTTTATTGAAGCATTTGTAGTTCACAGTAAATGGTATATTTTTTGGTTAAGAATATTTGTAGGAACAGTTACAAGAATACCAAATTGCATGTAAGATGTAAGAAAGGCCTCTTAACATTACTACACCCCTAAAAGGCTTAAGTAAGTACGAGTAACATATGTGCTACTCGTAACAAAAACAAACGTCGTCATTTGTTAAGGTATTTTTCCAACATCACTAACATTAATCAGACGATTAAACGAATATGGCATTATGCATGTAAATAATTAAATACCATTTCGCCTGTCCCATTTAACATCGCTGATTAGTTTGTAGGCTAATTAATTTTTGCATTCTGTCAGGGTAATTTAATAATCATAAAATGTGAATTTGTTGTAAATGTTTAATAGCGCGTTTTGACATTTTGTTAGTTGAATTTATCGCGTCGATGTACGAGTAGGTACCTATGTATATGAAAACCAGTTTTAACGGTATCTTGCACAACATCGAGTGATAGAAACAATATATAGTCATTTAAAACAATACAGACGACTGAAACATTCAGATATTAAATTATTCATGTAATATTTTTGACAATTTATAGTCATCAACAATTTTAAAGTAAGCATACCTATTAAAAAGCATGCAATGTCCCTTTGTACATAAGCAAAAATCGGATGTACTGTAAAATGACTGTGGGTAATAATGTAAAGATGCATGTACAATATTGCCTACATAAATATTGCCAAATAAACATTGCTGTATTTAAAGAGACAATCCAGTTGTTGCCGCTACATTTGTTGCATAACTAAATGGATATCTTTAAACAAAGGTTCTGCGCAAAATCAACCCGGGAACAACTGATCAAAGATTAAGCTTGCAAAGTTTTCTGTGGCCTCATTTTATTTTATTATCAAAAAGTTTCATTACGGGAAAGTTGACGGCCGCTTGCCGCTTTATTGTCCAATTCATTTGTCTGGAAACGCTCGCAAAACGCCGCGGTAAATAATGGAAATGCTGGAGAGTCCAACGCCTCTTGTGGAGTTCTCGACACCAGATTATTGTGCACTAAGTTAGTGTTCCTACAATGTTTATTATTGTAATAACAAGTTTGTTGCAGTTGTGATAGTGGCTAAACAGGCGAGTATAGTCGCTACTTAAATAAAACCCGCACAGAAAGCAACTTTCATGCTGAATATTCAAATATACTCAGCGGGATATCTTTGGAATATGAAATTGAAGCAAAGAGGCATGTATTATTTTATTGATGTGGAAAACTTTTAATTTACTATAACTAGGCAGTTTTATTGAATTATTATATGTACCCCTCATTAAAAGTTGCGCTCATACTTATAGAAACTTTACATTTTCTGCATTGGAATGTGTAATTGAGTACATTTTATTGTCGTTCTGGATGTTGTTAATTCTTTGTAATCAATAAAATGTCATTATAATATTATTATATTATATTTGTTTCTTAGATATGAATTTTTATTTGGACGTCAATTTTTAAAATGGGTTAAGTAACGGGAAATAATATATAAAATAAAATTGCATACATATTTACAACCATTAAGCTGGATAATGCATAGCGGAACCAATTTTGGATCAACCCTGCCCGCTAAACTTAATTCACTGTTCTTAGTATGACAGATCCAAGTACATAGAGGCGTACGAAATTAAAACTACGTTAACCGTTGATATTTATGTACTTTTCTTAACCGACTTTTCTCCTGATTTGTTTTTGTACGACAAATAATTAGCTTAGCTACTTACGATGATGCAAACTTTATAAAAAAAAACTTGACTATTACATTGCAAGTAATGTTTAAAATTCCATGTCCATGGTGCGCGTGTTCTAATAAAGAAAATAAAAATCCCTACTAATATTATAAATGCGAAAGTAACTCTGTCTGTCTATCTGTCTGTCTGTAACGCTTTCATGCTTAAACCACTGAACTTGGAATGAAAGCAAACTTTTATTTAATTACCCGCAAAAACACCCTGAGAATTTTACACCATTAGAGAGTTGGAGAGTTAACTGTAACTTTAACGTTAACGTTAACTTTGAGGCATAAGTAAAGTACACAAGTTGTAGCGGTTTTGCTAATTTTTTATCTAATATTTATTTAGGGAAATAGTTTGGATCAATAAAGTTATGTTTTAATTCAAGTAGTTACATTTTATTCGTGTAGATCAGATATACGTTGTTCATTTGATTATTTATACTTTTTTATCTGTATTATTTGTAATAAAAATATCCTCAAAAATGCTGCCCAAAGTTACTATTCCACGCAGACGAAGTCGCGGACAAAAGCTAGTCCGATATAATTAGATAATGTTAAATACTGTACACTGAGTAATGTTATTATGTGTATTGGTCAGTATTGAGTGTTTTAAATAAGACAGACTATTACCGTTTGCTTGATGGAGGCTGTAACCGACACGTGTTCCGCTGTAGTCGGGGCGCAGAGCATCGTCGTGCAGAGAGCTCTACGCCTGACGATTGCGCGGCCGGCACTCGACGATAGTCACTTGTGGAGCTCTCTTAGACAACTCTGTTTCATTTAAAACGATTACTTTCTTATTATCACACACAATAATGGAATCAATTATGTTCAGGGGTTGACATGATACAAACATATTTGCACGAAAATTAAATAAACTGCAGATTAAAATTTATAATCATACGTTATTAAATCCCACAGGCTGTGTGGTCCGAAACGATTTTCGAGTCATTCAGTTATTTATTTATAAACTGTGTCCAAAATATGTGTTATATAGCTATCTGAATATAATGGTAACACACTGTTCAAACTTTTCATCTGCATAAAAGTAATGATGCACATTGATATACATATTTATGTATGTATAATTATACTAATATTATCAGACAGTGAGAAATGACAGCGTTGTGTGAATGCAAGTGACAATTGCATCCGAGCGTAGAACAGGACGTAAATGATGTTTATACGGTGCGGAGTGGGTGCGAGTGGTGAAGCCTTTATTCTCTGTCCCGGAACGGCGGAACTGTTGGCTGCAAAATATAAACTGCACTCGCTTCAAATTACCTCCACGTTTTATGACACAAACGAGGAAAATACTTGTTCCACATTTTTCACACAACTTTTAAAAGTTAAGTGATTTAAAAAAAATATATTTTTATTAATTTTATGAACGTGTCCAATGATAACCAGTGTTACTTTCACTATATACGTGTTAGGTATATCTGTTTGATGTAGATTTTTTTTGAAAGAATACCATCTATCTACAATCCTGCAATTGCTGCCTTTGAGGGTTATTCAACACTTTTTACAAATTACCATTTTCGATCAACGGCTCACCTTTATTGCTTTTAAATGCATATTCTTATGCTGCAATAAATGTGGAACTCAGAGCATTTTAAGAATTTGCATCTTTATACTCTTACAGAGTATTGTGCTTTTGTTACGGCCACGTTGAACACGGCGTAAATGAGAAAGAATGTTAAGTACCCTGTACGTACACGTCGCTCCGTCGTGCCACCGCTCACTATCTGCCTTTTCATAAGAGGACTACATCACAAAACTCATTTGGCATTCCGCCACCTACAATGGTTCGCGTAGACGCGAGGCCGTATTTAAAATACCCGCTTTTTAACCCTTAAATTCGAGGCAACTTGCCATTGGTAGAATTTGAATGAGTTAATTGTTACAATATTAACGTACACTATTTTCGATACATATGTTGGCACGTATCTAAGTCGATTCAAATCACATTATAAAAAACAGTTTTAACACCAACAAATACAACCTATTCTTTGTCTTAACAGAAATTTTAAAATCAAATTTATTTTGCGAAATGAGTCTTTCCGTGTGGAGTTAGTACCGATCGGTACTACGCTATATTTAACGTAACGAGTTTACTGTGAATATTTAAAATTGTACAGCGGATAGCTATTAGTGTACATGTATATATATGCGAGGGAGGTCGGCAGGGAATGGTTCGTTAGTCCGACGAGCGCGTCAACTGCGCGGCGCATCCTGACGCCGGAAAAACTGCCAATGGCAAATACAAATCGCGCTTCCCCGCTGGTTACACTGAGCTCTGTTTGGTCATTTTGTTTTTACGTTAGCAAACAGGAAGATTACCGTTGTAGTCCAATAGAAAATACCTATAAATATATATTTACGAATCATAATTTTTCATTTAAGACCATCGGTGTTTATACTGCTTGTATAATTGTATTGTGCTATTATTTGGAATATGCTCTGTTATTAAAATAAAATTGATATTGTGATTAAATCTATATATTGAATCATTTATATGCGTATCATATGCAATACCTATTAATTTAAGGATTTTAATAGTTATTGATAAACATGACACTGATTAATAAATAAATTTGATTTTATTATCTTTCACCATCAGATCCTCTACATTACCTACGTGTACAGAGCTAGGTGTATAGTAGGACGAGCATGTCTTTGTCATCGGAATTTCATAAATATTCCAAAGTTCAACTCAAACAAATCAAAAGTAATTCAATACTACATATCTTAATGTATAAAAATGAATGTTTGTCTGTATGTCCTTTATAGAATCATGAACCATGCATTTGATCATGTCATGATCTTTAGCAAAGTTGTTCTGCATTAGCCCGCGAAGGTTTCTCAGTTGGTACGAACAAATTACCACAGATGGCGCCACCGTTTTTCCTTGAAATTTATTTTAGTTGATGGCGTAGCAACGCGCGCTGGGTACAGCTAGTGTATATTAAAAAAAAAAAAATACAGACGAATTGAGTACCTCCTCCTTTTTGAAGTCGGTCAAAAACAAATGACATAATATTATAATACGTATTTGGTCAATATGTGTTTGTTACGCTTTTTCGTTATATTTACATTGTAAGTATGTGTTTTTAAATTAAGTAAATAAAGTAGCTACTCGTAGATATGTAGTCGATGACCCGTTTAGGGCCACATTTAGTAACTCCGTTGCCCGGTATGACTGCGTTTGATCCTGACGTCGAAAAATTGCTCCTACGCAATTTTGGTTTACAATTAAAATTTCTCGTCTTAATAGTTTATATTATGACTGGGATGTTAGGAAGCTGTGTGTAACCGTGATTTACTTTATAGACGAGCCCTAAGTAAGTAGATATTCCGAAATATATTTGAAGTAGACAGATTACCGAGTCATGTGATTAAGCCTCCTTGTACCTACATTCGACTTACGAGTATGAAAAGAGATCGTGTCTGCGAACGAGAATCAGTATGTAATATATTATGTATTCCATATCTTTATAACATTTTTGCATGGAGATTACCTCGCGTAATTCCTTTGAATCGAATAGAAGAGAGAAGTCTATTGTAATTTGAATATATTACTTAATAATAGGTAATTTATCAGACAGCCTGGAATTCGTGTACTTATTTTCATTAAACTCATATTTTTTTTAC
>DWQT01004083.1:0-11642 GCA_018244895.1 Myscelus amystis hages | reverse complement strand
GGGGTCGATTACAAATGTCCATGGGCGGCAGTAGCCACTTACCATCAGGTGGACTGCATGCTCGTTTTCTACTTCCACACTATAAAAAAAAGAGGTATGTTAATTCTTGAAGTCACAAATATGCGTGCCAGGATTCGAACTCAGACATTCGTGTGGTTGACTAAAATCCAAACCACTAGGCTATCACTGTTGTCATTTATTTCTTCTGATTGAATAATACAATAAAGAACGAACTCAAGAAACACTTCTGCGGTAGAGTGCGAATCGCACTGTAAAACCGCACGCACACGTTCCGACATTTCTTCATCCGCAGCGCGATAAGAATGTGTGCGGTGAGCTGCTATCACTTTGTCTATTACCATACTGCCAACATAACCAAGGTTACTGAAACACTTGGAGCTACGAAAACAATTGAATTTGGAATGAAAGATTTGAATCATTCGTTCGTAAGCGAAGTGTTCTTTATTCGAAATTTAAAATTTGAAATCATTTTCGTTTGTTGAAGTTTTTTTTTCCATAGTATAGGTATTTTGTACCAACATAACAACATAATTCACTTTAAATTTATTCATATCCCAAATATCCTGAGATAACATTGATATGACACATAACAAAGGAATTTAAAAAAAAAGTCCGAGAAACAAAATATTTCAAATTTTTTATTGCGATCACACACACAACCTTGTTTGCACCTTAACTTTGCGATATCATTTGTTTCAAATAAATTACATACAACAATACCCAGTCCACAGTACGCATGTAATGACTGAATGAAATGACACAATTACTCTTCAAAACGTAACATAGATTCGTATTGTCCGTATAACACATTAGCCGGCGACCGCAATCCATCAGTTTATTGGCGAAGTACAAAATAAAGATACATAAACGGCATGTACTGGCAAGTCATTCAACGACGTGCTCTGTTCCGCACTGAGGCCATCGGGCGGCGAGTTGTGCAACGCTTTGTGTGACCACAGACCGAGACATATACATATTTATGAGGTGACTCTAATATACAATTTCTATGTGTTATCTCCTCATGTAATGCAGGAAGTGGCAACACTTGATTGTCTTAACGGTCACCTACGCCGTCGCCCGCCCGGTGATTCGGTCGCTTTTTTGTCTTCTCCATTTGAAAATATAATTATGACGTGTTTCCATTAACGAAGCACGAGATTTTTGTGCGCGGCGCGCTCTTTGAACGTTTCTGTTAAATGGCCTCTTTTAATTAGGCCGTGCCGGTACCCAGTAAGCTTAGATCTTTGGATATAACCTAGCCAATGATATTGAGGTGCCTTAAACTCATATTTTCAGTCCTTTAGTTACAACTAACTTTCGTTTACTGCATTATATTTAGTTATTTTTTTTCTTTTATTTGTATGTCATATTGTTGCATGCCAGTTGTCGTTAGCTCAACGATTGGGCTCTGCGGAACGCCAGCGCTTATTTTTCAATTCTTTTATATAACACATTGAGTGTACCTATATATTCATAACAAATAAATTTTGTTTGTTTCTTTCATTTTTAAACGTGAAAAAGTATGAGCCATTTAAAAAAGAAAGAAAAAAAGGTCCAACTGACGTCGATTAAAAACATTTGCCATTGCATTATTCTAGTTCGAGTGACGTTTCAAAGAATCATCATCTATTAGTACTAACAGCTAAAGCTCTCAGTGCCGACAAAGTGTTTGATTTGACAGCTCGATCTATTCCCTCCGCGGCTAATTAATAAGCAGATACAACCACTTAAGATAAGTAAAAATATTTTCATCCCGAAATTGCACCGGATACAGATCGTATCGGCATGACAAAGCGTGGCGCCAAGAGAGTACACTCGGAGCTCGTACGAAATACGACCTTAAAAACGGCTCGATAAGACCGCTTATCGATTGTAACATTTTCATATCTATCCAGTATTTCTTGTATGATTTAAAAAGGAACCGTATGGGGTATTGTTAAGGTTCAACTTTGAAGG
Source organism: Myscelus amystis hages (assembly GCA_018244895.1). NCBI lineage: Eukaryota > Metazoa > Arthropoda > Insecta > Lepidoptera > Hesperiidae > Myscelus > Myscelus amystis. Next base: position 9,665 of record DWQT01004083.1, on the reverse strand, counting down.
TGTTCAGAGGTTTGTTTTTGACAGCAGTTTGTCAGCAATGTTTCAGGATCAATTAAATTTCAACTTTATTTGTAACATCTCAAGGTTGAATTTCCTAGTGATGGTTGGATCTGAAGTACCTCAATCTGAATCTTCGACTGCTCTCCTAAAAGCCTCGGTTCTTGAGTGCAGGTGGTATGACTCCGGTGTCTCCGAAAATAAATAAATTGGTCATTTTAGAGATAATTTTATTTATGGGCGCACGCTTACGTACTTCATCGGCATTTAATATCGCCTGAAACGTTTCAATAATCTTAAGTTTATTGATCACTCGACTCGAGTAGGTTTTATCAGTTAAAAAAAGCCTTTTTTATTTAAGAAACTTATGAGAGGACCAAAATTGGATTAACAGTATAGTTAATGTCAATTTGCCTCAATGTGAATTTCACCATTAGAATTACAGAGGCATTTTTGTATCATATATTATCAACACCTTCAATGCCTTCAAATTATATGACAAAAAATTGTTCTAGAAACTTCCGACAAATCACGGGTTAAAACAAACTCTTACTTAATAAAAACAATTTTACACCCGAATAATGGTATAAAATATTCAAATTCAGAAACAAATATTTTGTGTTTGCGGAATTGAACCCACTATCCACAATCAGCTGTCAAGTACACTATGAATGCAGAAATACTGGTCAATATTGTGGTGGTAATTCGCACAGTCCAGAAATAGAATGCTCATTCCTTACCCTTACAGACATACTCTTGACTTACCTCTACAGACTTACCCTTAACTTAATCTTACTAAAGTACCAATAAAGGGGACATAATGAAATGGACATTAAAGGGGGTTGCTCTTTCTCAATCGTTAGAAGGACTGCATAGTGTGGGTCACAAAAAGCTTATGCATGTACGGGGGCTGTGTCAATCAATATTAGACTTTAGTTGCTACTATATTTTGTTTCTCACATACTTAGAGGGGGAGGGGAGGCGTGGGGGGGGGGAATACCTTCCCAGAAACGTTTGGTACACCAAATGGAAAGCCATCTGATTCCGAATATATAAAACTCAAAGGTGACTGACATAGTGATCGATCAACGCATACCCCAAACCACTGCACGGATCGGGCTGAAAATTGGCATGCAGCTAGATGTTATGACGTAGGCATCCGCTAAGAAAGGATCTTGATCAATTCTACCCCCAAGGGGATAAAATAGGGGATGAAAATTTCTATGAAACTTTGTCAGCTGACACTTTGCATGCATACTTTATATATTTCGGGAAATTCCCACGAGATCAGGATTTACGCGGGCAACGCCACAGCAACAGCTAGTATACGTATGTAAGTATAAGATGTAGAACCACGTACAACTTTCTTATAAACACCTATAAATGTGTATAAGGGTAAGATGTACAATCGCGCACGAAATTCGGAATGAGGGTTTGCCATCAAACTGTGTCCAATGCTCAGTAGTTGTCGTGTAGCCGTGCACTTGTCTAATTACTTGTACAGCGGGCGACAGATGCCACTCAAGACAGACGTTGATTGCGGTCTGCAATAGGGCGACTGTACGGCGCACGGGTAAAATGATGTAAGACATTTTTTATTTATTTTATAGATGCCGTAAAGAATTAGGATTTGGATTTGTTGCCTGAAATTTCACTATGACCAACTTTATAATGTCAAAAATAATGATAATGTTTCAGAAAGTAACTAGTATAGTTTTATACAGCGTGCTAGTTTAATAATAATTCAAAATATGTATTTACATAGATCAGCTATTAGTTTTTGTTTAATAGGTATGCAAAAAGACATGTTAAATAACTTTTTTTGTTAGTTCTTAGTACTACAGTGAATCATTGTGGCCTAGTTTTAGTATTTGTCAATTCATTTTACCCTTACAATTTTATTGAAAATTTAACTTTACCGGCGCCACTAAGTTTGTTTTACGTCACATAATATCTACATCGAGCGACATCACAATGTGTGAAATCTACAAAACAAGACTTAAGTAACTTTACTGCGGACCGGTCTGAGTGACCTTAGACGTGAAACGCCCTTGTCCTTTCAACTGTACCAACTCCCCGCAAACCTCTTAGATTAACGTTAGATAAACACCGGTTCAACTGTACCGCGCTACGACATTTAACTGAAGGACGCATTAATATAGAATACCGAATGCGAACTGGATTTATCAAGTTGGAATTTCTTATCGAATGGAATGTGGAATTCTGGAATTCATTTCAAATGTTATCATTTCCATTTACTAATGTAATTACGTCATAATGTAGCAAAATATATTGAAGAAAATTGTATATACTATTAACTAGTATATGTGTCTAAGGTCTGAACTGACAATTCAACCCCTACTACTATTTAACCCTCTTAGAAGTGGTATTTCCTGAATTGTTCGTAATGCTTATTATACAATATAAATAGCCTATTAATAGAATTTTAGTTTCTAGAAAGGTTTACTGGTTTCGGCTGTACCTGGATCTCGGGTCAGTACTAGTATGCACTGGACTAGTACTAGTAGCATAATAAGTAGTAGTATACTAATGTAATTTACACATATCCTTTTCCTACTTCCGTAGTAATCATTTTTACGATTCATGCCACAATTTCAAAATTAGAACAGCGATAGAAATGAAACATTCATTAATGATGACGTTTCAAAATCCTATATTTCCGACTTTTCTAATCAATTAGCGCGATATGAAAAACGGGAAACGTTTGAAAAATTAACAGTTGAACCGAAAAGACACATTCCCAGCACTCCCTTGTTTCATTTACAATATTAATTTCGCGTGTCAACGCGCACACTTTCGAGACGGAAGGAATTGTTAGCGCACGGTCTAAGTCATAGGATTGCAGCGGGGAATTAAAATATATATATATATATATATATATATATATAATAGAAAAAAAAATCTAAGTTAGAGAAAAACGTATAATGAGTATAATAATAGACAGTGGACTATGTTTAAAAAATGGAAAGCTGTTATAATGATTAAGGCATTGGTTATATTATTATGCAATGAAAATGTATTTGATTAACTTATTTAAAATCTTTAATTAACTTCAATGTTATATTTAATGCTATAATAGTCTACAGTTTTCAATATATTCAATAAATCTTTTACCGCACCGTGTAAAGGGGACTATACTTTTTGTTTCTCTCAATTGTCTTATTCTGTTATCAAAACAAGAGTGAATAGGTAATTATTGTATTTGTTATGCAAGTGTGCTACATTGTAGTTCACCTCATCGCGTTCCATCAGGCGAGAAAGCGATCAAACTCTTGACTACGTTGACATAAAAATAAAAATATGTTTTCTAAGGATATTAAATAAAATAAAATAAAACAAAATTGTGCGATTCTATAATGATACCATCAACAATTCTAAGGTTATATTTCTAATATAATTACAAAATTAATACGCTTAGGCATGGCGCCACTGTTTTCAAGTTAAATATATCGCATGCTTAATGGAACACTGACTCATTAAGAAATAAGTTAAAATTTAGTTACGTCCAGGCTTCTGTTAGCGCCATCTACCGTTTACCGTTTGAATTACGTTGACATTACGATTTGCTGGCGCCCTAAGGATATATTGTTTTAATTTTATTCATCAACATGTACGATGAGGTCTCATTGCAAGATCTTCTTTCGCGATTTCCCAAAAATCGTCTTTTTTGACTTAAGTCAGTATTCCAATAAGCATGCGATATATCCGCTTATACTTGATAACTTGTAGCGCACAAAATTACCCTTGGGGCGCGATTTATTAACTGTCGTCTAGCGCTGCGAACAGCTGATCAATCACACATTCTCACTTATTAGGGAGAAAACACTTACAAGTGTGTTCCTAGCTTAGTTTTTGACTGTAAAATATATAATAATATTATTCCTTTGCTCACAAAATTCGTGAAATAATAACGTTATAGACAATGTTATTATTAAATAGTCATCTAGTAGGTATATTATTAATTATTTATTAATTTGTCCCGTAACGCTTTTGTAATGAAGTGTCACATTGTTTCATACAAGAAATTTTTCGCACAAATATTATATAGTGTTCATATGTATTTACATAAATTACAATTATTTACCTATAATTATGTGGATTTATATATTGTAATGCATTATGTAGTATATGTTGGGTACAAACTATGAACTAAGTAAATAAAGCCGTCAGTCCAAGGCGGGCGTTTTAGTGCGGTAAGAATCCCACATTACAGGTCTCTCAAGGTATTGTGGTACCTTCTGAATATTTCCCCCCGTAACCAAAAAATACCTACCTAACAAACAAATCACTCAAATGAATACGTCATCAAATTTGACACGACTAAGCATAATAACCTTTATTAACCTTAAAGTGTATTTAATAATTGCATATTGTTATTAAATGAATTTTGATGCTTATTGTTTTAACCAATAAGAGTCATGACGCGATGGTGTAATGATACGTGGTTAGTAGAAAACTCTGAGAACCAACATATGCTCGCCCACTTGCGGGTGTGATTACATTGATATTGTCACTCAGTGTGATAGCACAATCGCTGAGTGACAAATACTTGCCGACACTTGAGTATTATGAGGCGATAAGCCCCCATAATGATGCGGATAGGATATCGGTATGGACTTCAATGGAAGCTACTAGTTTATCTATCACCTAACGTTCATATTTTTTATAGAGAGCAGAGAATTTTATAGCAGCATGCAAATTCATATTTATCTTTTAGATTTTCAATAGTAATGATTGAATTTTGACGAGTCCACACTTCTCTATACATACCTATAAATAAAATTTAAGTGTCTGTCTGTGATTTTGAAAAAAGTATTTGTCTGTCTGTTTGTTTCTTTTTGTTTGTCTAGGCTAACTTTGGGAGAGGTTTAACCGATTTTCGTTGGACTTTTACTGGAAGGTAGAGTAAGTTAAAGGCACGTTATAGGCCAAATTCGATTGAAATTTACAGGAAAACACCGCGGGGACTGAAAAAGGGGGAATGAAAAAAAACACAAGAGCGGTGTCAAGGGAAACGGAATACCTTTCGATTAATTAGTGAAGGAATTATAATAAATTAAATAACCCTAGCATAAAGTGTCGTGACAACTTTTCGTCTGAAATTTTCATCAGATTTTTTTCCGTCTAGCCTCCTTCGTAGCGCGCGATAAGGAGCTTCGTTCCAAGAACAGTGCAAAATTTGGTGTTGCCTGACTGAGTCGATATGCAGGCGATGCGTGGAGGTAGCCCCGTCCACCGCACAAGACAATGTCTCGCTGGCAATCTTGCGGCGGCGGCGGCGGTCCCACAAAAGAGTTCGCTGTTTATTTGTTGCATACACTCCCTTGCGGTTAATGGAAATTGCTTTGGCATGTAAGTAATTTTCTAACTTGGACCGATGGCCATTTTCTAAGGGATTCCGGTTGGGATGTAAAGCAGAACTGGACGTGACATTACGGAGATTTCAGCGCAGTTGATCACATTATATAAATTAAAAAAATCCTAAGAATGTTTTTGAAATTACATACATACATAAACACATAGCCATTACGCCAGGTCCCTAACAGGGTGGGGAGAAAGCACCGAGTGCCAAATATCCCTGTCCTTACAAACCTGTCGTGCTTCATCCACATCCATCACTCTCTTCATGCATACCCGCCGGTTTCGGAGACTCTGATTCTAATCTTGTGAAACTGTGTTCTTGATGTACTTGAAAATCCTAAATAAAAGAGTGTACGGGAAACCTCGACTTTTCTATATAAACAAGCGACACACACAAGCAGAAATCCAGATCGCAAATCGCAACCGTTGTCTATGGAGATTTGCAAAATGCTAGCGCACGCCTCATATTTGCCGGTTTAGCCCCAACAAGTCAGTTCACGCGTCTTTACATCTGCGCTTCACCCACTGTTCAGATAATCCGGCGAGATTGAATTTCCCTACAAAAAGAAACAAACGCGCACCGCTCACGACATTGCGATTCCGCATCTTTATACCGGGCCTTTGGTTGCGAACGTCTGATTATTCCGCCGTGCCTTCGGATTGACGTGGGATTAGAGCATTAGGGGTTTCGTAATTCTATTACATGATTCTGTTTGATATTAGCGTCATGCGTTGTGGTCATGCGAGCCGTGTCACGGCTGGAAGGTACTGGAAGCGTTTGTCTATGCCACCACCACTTCTCTCTCTCACACACTTTCTCTCTTTCTCTCTCTCTCTTTATCATTAATCTATAAATAGCTTCGAATGAAGCTGTTGATATCATTAATTGAACTTCACTTGAAAGTTCGTTTTATTTTAAAGTAGAAATTATTTCTTTTAATTTAATTTATCTATCATCTAATTAATTATATACGCGTTTATGATATAGTAAATGTAACTGACAAATTGTCAATGAAATTTTCGCATTTTACTCATCATACCTACTACAAAACCTAACAAATTAAGATAAGAATTATTATGATAATTTAACCAGAGTCAGCAGTCACAGTTACTACTGTTATCCTTTGACATCTACGATAGGACTCGAATAGGACTGTACAAATCGGATTATTACAGAAGCTCAAGGTAAGAGTTGTCTTTAAGCTTCTGATTTGTGACAAAGTATTATTCCAAACAAATTGACTGATTGACAACTTTTTCGTGAATACAAATCATAAGTTATCAATAATAATGTTCTTTGAAAGCTGCAAAACTAGTCTAAAGCTATAAAAACATTCCTGAGGTTAAACTGTATAAAAGCATATGTAATAACAAAAAACTTACTGCAACCATATTGCTCAGACGTTAAAAATAGCGGTGACTAAATTAATAACGCGCATTATAATAGTTTGATTAAATTAAGAATTAAATACCTTAGTAATGCTTACCTACGTCTATTAAATCGACTGTCGCATGCACTAAAAGTGCTATTGCGGAACAATGCATTAATATATTTCTACGTCGGTCGCAATCAAGATTATATCGCCGAAGAAACCTGTTTCATGTATTGTTCTTAGCGTTATATGTGAATACATTGCTGGTTAACAAAATCGTTGCGATCGCACTTCAACAGAATAGTGGCAATGGATCGGAAAATGAGCTTTTAAGTCGATAATTGCACATTTATAGTACCGATGTAGTTACGATCTGTTTATCGAACGAACCAATCTCCATTTCATTCGGTCACCTGCTATTCGAATTTCGAATGTGATCAGTTCATGAGTCACATATCGTGCGTTCCGTTTCATCAAATTCTCGGTTAACTCAAAAGATGTGTTAAAATAGATTAGTATTTACAAAAAGAACAAATATTTTCCAGCAACTTTGAATACACAAAATATTTAAACCAGCGATGCCCATTTTAATCGCTAGAAAATATTTAAATCAAAGGTGCTAATCCGATAAATTTATTATGAATTTCCAAAAATGTTAAATATAACAATATTTTTATCTATAATACCTGGAATTGTGAAATGTAGATTTTGTAGGCACAATCAACAAAATTGTATTTTTTGAATTAAATTTTACAGGGGAATTAATAAACATTTTATTCCTTAATTTACGTAAAGAATATAGGTACTTACATATATTTTAAATCTGTTATTATATCACCCATTTTATGTTTCCTTCTAGATAATTCTAGAAGCCATTAAAATTCTATTTTTCTAATCGCAATTCTGTTCAGGATGTGTAAGAGACAAAAATTTGGAGCGGTCGGATGTGTGAGTATGGTTTGAGGAAAACAGCGACATCCCAATTACTGGCGATGGGGCAACGCGTTTCATAACTGTCCAGCGATTGCCTGAAGCCAGACAATTTTATAAATGACCGATCCGTCGCTTAATAAGAGTACTGAGTTATTGGCTCGTTCCAGGGTTCCGTTGTTACGGAAACAATTAAACTCTAAAACAATAAATCCTTAAAGCAATAAATTATTAAAACTAAATGCCTAGAAGAATAAAATTATAATGTATATTTGAAACATTTAATGAAGTTCAAAAAAATTACTGAAACAAATTAATTGTGAAATACTTAATTTTGTAAATATAAGGAAAACAATTATAAAGTTATAATAATATTCTTTTGGCCTAGCCTGAAATCAAATTAAATTATCAGTATATAGACTTACATACTTACGAACTTAAAATATTCAAGCGGAATTATTAACTATTTATAATTAACTATTCCTGATATCGGCTCTTTTAACTTTGTCTGTATTTTAAGTTAACTTTGTCTGTATTTTAAGTTTTGGGGTATGGGCTCCCAGATTTTTTTGGGTTTCTATGTAGCTAATTTCGAATGTAAGCCATAGAATTTTTCCCTACTCTAGCTTAGTAAATATTTGTACGGAACCATTAAAACGTAATGTAACAAATTCTCGACCAATTTTTTCGTTGGCCAACGTCTCGGATTCACACGGCCTTGCTTGCGACATTTCAAATTTCGTAGATGTCGAGTTTACTGCCAACAGATAAGAAAGGGTTTTGTTCCATTTTCAAATGCGCCATTGTCTTTAGACAATCGGATATGCAGATGAGATTGTGTCTTCGTTTTTATTTGCATAACAACTTTGATTGGACAGTTTCGAGATATCTGTGTTTCTAATAAAAAAAAACCACCGCCTGTATTGCTGGTAGAAAACCGCACTTCTGTATGATTCTCGATTCTGAGGTCTTATGATTTTGACAGTTGACAATTAACATTTACATTCTTGACAGCTGTCAACTGTCAATTCCACTTTCTGCCGTAACATAAAAAATGCTCAAATTATAATATCTGTTGTTACGAGTACCTTCTTTCCAGTCCGGGGTCTGAAATTCTAAGCCTGGCACGCTCTGGTTTCAGAAAATACGTTGTAATGTTTTGAAATTCACAATCACGGCGTATCCAGTCTGCCAACATGTAATCCAACCCTTATAATTATGAGACCCGTATCGAACTGTGGAATAACAAAAAGTTTAAAAAGATATTTAGATATCCCTATTAATACTTAGTATCGCTTATACTAAAATTGTAACTTTTACATATTAATGCATTTTTTCTTATGATTACCATTTAAAATCTAATGAGTTCAAATGACATTTTTATGTTGTTTATTGAAATCAGTTCAATTAATATGCAGAAGCTTAAATCACAACATAAAATATGACACTCAAGTATGTGATAACAGGTAAAATATAACTATTACGTACCTACATATATCTTCCTGGTTTTTTATTCCCGTGGCAGAGAAACTTCGTCAATCATAAGGTTAAAGGCGTCAATTGATCTTTGTATATCTTATCTTATATCTCGCTATCCGTTTTGATTGATTGATCAATCAACAATATAGTTCTCGGCGCGGGTGATACTTCGGTGCGAATGGCTTGCCATTCAAACTTCGGTTGTTACCTAGGAAGTATCAGATGTTTACCACACCTATGTACTTGCTTCATAATTAATATTTCAATAGCCAGTTCACTGGGTTACTGATCCAATGGTTTTGGGACCTGGTTCACTAGAGGCCATGGGTTCGATTCATGTAAAGTACAAAATATTTTTCGATGAGCATGTTCATGCTCGTCAAAAAATATTTTGTATAATAAATTTTCATTAATTGTTCCTTAAGTGTAATGGTACGTTCAGACTACGACACAAATTCTGACATAAATGTCAGACATCAATGTCTGTGCTATTTACACTTATAC
>DWQT01004082.1:0-11645 GCA_018244895.1 Myscelus amystis hages | reverse complement strand
GAAAGCACCGAGTGCCAAATATCTGTCCTTACAAACCTGTCGTGATTCATCCACATCCATCACTCTCTTCATATAAACAAATATTTTCGAAATAAACATATTAATATCGTGAATGAAAATAACACGAAAACCATGGAAGAGGTAGTAATATATACCTAACTATTTAATCCGCTCGTTTGCAACAGACGATAGCAAACGTGTTTAGTTACATTGTAGTTAAGGTACTTAAGTATTTGAATTGATTATAAAAAAAATGACTTCATTTCATTTGCTACCGTTTCATTCGTGAACAGTGCAACAAGTCAGTTAACGCGAATTGCAAAACACAATTCGGATTACACGCATATTGCGCTCGCAACAAAATGGAATTAACATTTAATAGACTGAATCATAAACGAGACCGAATGTTTTCCGGCATAATTTATATTCATAGCTAATTTTTAACAACGCATCGCTCTTTTAATAAATTCCATTCGTTACCAAGTGAACATATCAAAATAACAACTACTAGTTTTTGATAGGTTTGTATTATAGGTGGAAATGCTAGGAGATTTGAGAATTATTTAGAATTTATCTTATGTCATGTCATAATATATTTATCTTATGTCATGGTTTTGTGAAATCTACATTATAGTACATTGAATGTAATTTGCGAAGGGTTACGTTCGATTATTATCCTTCCTTACACTTAAAATATTATTTTAACAATTCCTCTCTCGCTAATCCTTATTCAGAGATCGGTTTGCTTTCAGAAACATCAGATATCAAGGTAATAACAATAAGGGAAAACGGTCTTATTTCTGTGCTTTCAAAAACGTCGTAACAATATTGCCTTATATTTTCGTAGCAACCTAGTTGTTACATAGAATGTGGGTACCTTTGCCAACGGTTAACCAAACATAGATAAATTAACATGGTCAAACATGATACGTATTGAGCATTGGTCGGTATTTGTATTGCAGCAAACACTGTGGAACTACCGTGAGGCACGTTTGAGTGTAAATCTTAAACTGTCGTCGTATAAATCGTAGTTACATATTGCTACGATTAAGCTCTCACGCTTGCTAGCCGTCTGTACGCTTATATGAGGGTACTTGTCGTTTGATGTTTGACAGCTAACAAAAATATTACATAGAAAAGACGGGGTAGGTTTCCGATCCGTAAAAAAGCGATTCCGTTAAAATGAACTTATGATATTCGTTCATTTAACCGAATGGCCCGAATCATGTTATAATGTCATGGCGTTCTGTATTTTTCAAAATAAATATTGTATCAAAATAGTTTACATTTGGATCGCAAATGCTAATACACCTTATTACCAATAAACTCAGTGGTCTTTGAAGTAATGCAACTACATAGTAATGGAATTATACAATAAAATTCTAGATGTAAATTGCTTTGAGATATGACAACATCACATGTATGTAAGTTCACAAATTTCACGATTAGTTTAGTCAAATAATATTAAATTATTATAATAGCAGGTCTTAAAACTTTAGCACTAACGAAACCATCCAATTTGCTCGCTCGAGAAACGGTCGGAAGCCTGCTAAGTGCAACTGTTACTACATATAAACATCGTAAAGGGGTGAGTAAGTGAACGACTACCATTATTTTAGTACAGAAATCAGGATAAAATACAATATTCACGAAATATCACTGTTTTCATTTAAAAAAAAAACAAGCTATCATTCTTGGTAACTGAGTACTCATATTTTGTAAAATCGAAATTGTTGAATTCATTCTTCATTATAAAGCTACAGTTTGCAATATGTCTAATTATATACTTAAATTACGATAAATTCGTGTAGAAAACTGTTTAATTAATTTATTCTGTGGTCTAATGCGATGTTGGAGACACTCAACAATTTATATACAGAGCGTAAATTTTGTGTGCTATCATAAAATAAACATTACACAGTATTTTAAGGAACGAAACGCGTGGATATATTAAAAGCAAGGTAGTTGGCACAAGGGCGAAATGTTCCCTCCTGTCTAGCGGCCCTCTTCTAGTGTCTGTCGCAACACGGGGGATTGGCGTGACGAACGAAAAGTAAGGGATCCCGAACAGTGGTAGAACGCTGTTTAAAATATACGTAGCTTTCTTTGTTTATTCACGAAATCGCTGAACAAACTCTGTAATAATACTACTATTATTTTATGTAGTTGACAAATATGTTGTCTGAAGTTAAACATGCAATACAAAATCAAACCTGTTTCGCATAAGGGTTGGTAGAGACAAAGGATTTAGTTCGTCGTTCTATTTTTTAAAAGTAATGATGTCAATACCTCAACCCAATTCCTGAACGAGGTCGTTGAACTGACTTGACTTTAAAGGTAAGAAAAATAAACAAAGCAGTTCTCTCCAGCGTTTTACCTACTAGCTTTTATCCGGTAAGGCTGTATTTAGAACTCCGCGCTGATGAGGACAAACCACACAAAACGCTGACTTCCGCTAACGACGACCGGTTTCTGACTGTTGTTCCTCATTCCTGAAAATGCAAGATGACGGATAACTGCTTTTAAATCCTAGTGTTTTAGATCCCAACGTCTTTAAACACAGCTTCATATTTATAAAATATTTGTATACTTTAATCGATTGGCCTCTTCGGTACTGGTAAGCCACAGATCGTGGGTTCGATTCCTACCACATTTAAAACAAAGATTTTTTTGTTGTCTGATTCAGAATCAGATAACCGAAAGATAAGGTACATTCTGAAATGTATCACACTTACTCTACTTACGTTATGATACTCCATAGAGATTTCTTATACATACATTCAATGCCGTCTCAGAGAGAAAGGTCATTCAAAGTAAAATCTGAAGCAATTACGGAGATTCCAGAGTTATTGTAACATGAGATGCGCCAATAATATAAAGCATTAATTTCAATTGTTTTTTATAGTTAGTGATTTTATAAAAATTAACTTGTTATTCTTTAAAAATGAAACACCTTACGGTCTATACACCTATATATGAACGTCGTGCGCTATATTCCTGTACAAATTCATCTAATCCATTAACAAAACCCACAAATTAGAACAAGGGGTGGCGACAATCAGGGAACATAAAAAAACATTAACGAAATAACGCCCGCCATCGTTAAATTGATTACTCTGACGCAATTGATTACTGTGACGTAATTTCAGGAGGACGAAAATTCTGTTATCGTTAGCCTTACCTTGTGAACAAATTGAATTGACGTGTGTCCTATCTCGAGCATGTATCTAAGTTAAGGAATATAGTTCGTTATGTTAACATTTTTTATGTCAAAAAGGACGGATATCCAATGCAGCATATTTTATTTTTTTATGAGGCGAGCAGCAAACTAACATCTAACACGAGTGTAAGAATGGGTTTGTTAGGATGATTAAGTCATTCGTAGTACTTACTAACGGTACTGTTCGTTTTATCTGCTATAAAATAGTGCATATTAAACTTGTATCTAAGATCCAACTAAGCCAACTCAGTCGAATAACTTACACGTTAAATATAGGAAATAAAACACAAAGCACCATTATCCCTCAGTTTAACAGCCCGCATGTCGCAGCGCCGCAACCACAAGCGACCCTTCGCTAGATTACTGGCGCGATGAAGACCTGCATAATTATACATGTACGTATAATTAAACTGTACACACACTTAAGAAAGGCCGCAATGCTAAAATTATTGCGACTACTTCGTCGAAATTTTGTCAAAGATTCTAGTTTACATTTGGAATGTTTTACAAGTATTATACTAGCTGTTATATCGATCGGAAAACTTTGATTATGGTCAATGTTTGTCTATGTTCTTGATCGTTCAATGCTACTTAACATTAATTTAACTAATAAATTCACTAAAATTAGCGCCTCGAAATATAAACAGATCAAAAGGGGTGCATTTTTCATCGGGGGTAACAGTACCGCCTTGGCTAGTGTAAAACATGCTAATTAATTAATAATAACAAGGGCCGCTGAAACCTTTAATACATTGAATAGCGCTTAACAGAAGATTTATAACTGTATGCTTCTGTAGAAAGCAGCATTGATTTTTATATTAATGTTTGGAAAAGCGGAAGTAAGTAGACCGAGCTAAACCGTGCGAGAGCACAACATCCCTAATGGATTGTTATTTTTCCCACAATAAACGATAGAAAAATAAAACGAAAGTAACATTTTCACGGATCTCAGTCGCGTGATTGACAAGTGTACATAAAGAGCCGGTAATGAGTCTCGGGCTCAATGAGACGGAGATATTTAGATAGCGTTGAATACAATTACCTAAATAGGGAAAAGGGAATTAAGTACAACAATCCTATTACTAGTGATTCAAGGAATAGGATCAAATGAAATGAACAAAGGAAGCTTATAATGAATTCGGCGTTTATTCGGCAAATCAGCTATTCTCATACTGTTATTGATTGATTTTAACGTTAATAATACAAAGAGACATAAAACCTTGCGCCCCTCAAATCTCTCAGTTTGTAACTTCATTTTAATAATATCAATAAGTTGTTAAAATTGGCCTGTGTAAAAAAAAAATTAATTTGTAGGCAAAATCATATTAATACAGGAACATTATACCTAATAATTTCAAATAAAACTCACACCTATTATTGTAATATTTATATTATGTTTACAAGTATTTGGACATAGCTTTTAAAATAATTGTAATGAAGTAAGCACATAATAATTATTGGAACAATATTTACAACTAAATTTATAAAATACTGACATCTTGTGACCCTAGTTGAAACAATTTTTAATTGTAAAACATGTAATCTTAATTGTTTTAAGTATGTATTGATAGATGGCACATTCACACACATATATTTTTCTCACGGTACTCACTAGATGGCGCAATCGTTGCGAGCGTTTTTAGCGTTGACATAATTATAATGGAAAACATAGATGACGCGGGTATGCTATTACAAGTCATCCAAGAGATGGCGCTATAAAAATGCGATTTAATTACATAATAGGCACAGGTGGCGCTACGTACATATTTATGCGATTATCCAAAAAGTTTTATGTAATCTTCGTAAAAATGCAGTAAAAATCATCTTTACTTACTGTTACGTATTAACGTATCAATGAGCAATATGAGCATTATTTAATAACAATAAGTATTTTCATTCTGAATGCAAAACAAACAAACGAGGGCAACGACCTTTTATATATCCCCAGATTTAGCCAGCATTCATATTACATTTGCAATAGTTTGTTATTCATATTTCACCAAAATAATATACATATTATGGACTGAAGTAACCCTTGCGTTTGATATTTACTTGGAAATTTTTCTGCGTATTTAATTACCTACTTTATTAATTGTTTTTTTCTTGTGTAAGTACCTATTTATTATAGATTATTTATTGCAGATTTTACTTTTTCTACAAATTCTCGTTATATATTTAGATCAACTATATCTTATCTTTTCAATAAGAATAAATGAATATATAAGAAAACAAATGCATAACATTATCACGATGGAATTTATTTTTCAACGTCAATGACAATTACAGTTTTAAAACAAAAAAGTAACTTTTGCACGCTCTTATGATATACCGTTATAACATAGTATGGTATTCGTGTACAGTTAAGACCTTTAACGAAAATAATATATAATAATGGCTGAATTTATTGTATCTATTAGCTACAAACAATCGTCAAAATATCAAGCTCAATATGAGCTATCGAAATTCTCGACCGTCGGTCTTCCCTGAGTAATCTACCAGGTTGTACATACAAAAGCCAGAGTTTCGTTGAAAACATTTTATTTCATATCTTTCATTTCACCCTATATTTTCATAAATATCACAGCAGGTAAAGACCGGGCGAAAATCTGAAAAATTACACTACTTAGCAGGCAATGCAATTAACGCAACGTTTACAATTTTCATCGTTTTACATGTGACTCTGGAAAGATGTTGACATTTCATAAATACGAATACATACACACTATCCACTTTGATATCCGCAATTCTAGATTTTAAACAGTGCAACGTTGGAAAAATGCATGTATCACGTGCTAACGGATAACTTTAATGAACTGTGCATAGGTAGCTTAACAATATTGAACAATATTTTTTTGTATTTGCTAGTAAGTTACGTTACGTTAAAAATTGTACCATGTGTCAGTCTCACTCACAACAAACGAATGATATAAAATACTGCATCAAACAATAAGGTGTTCTTTTAATATCCACACAATAATGATACATGCGTATTTTAGGCTCCACGAAACTATTTGATCGAAACACGCCTAAAAATACTAACATGCCCAGAATAAGTTAATGCACTACGAATGCCCTACAGTCAATATTACAGTTATTAAGGCATCTCAGTTTCTCTAACGTTATTATTGGATTTTCGTCACTAGTATGCGCGACCGCATCTTCCTAAATTCATTCATAACTTTAAATTAAAATTAAACTAAATTCATTTGACTATCACTCATTCTTACATCATTCAGATATCGGCAACGGAACAACACACATACATCAGTGTTCTAATACTTAATAATACATATCTAGGCTTTACATCACAATGAAGTGCTGAATGAATGAACATTTATATAAAGAAACATTGGTCATTAGAATTAATTGGTCGAAACGATATGTGAAGAAAGTTGGGCAGCTCGCCCGTAGGACGTATTAAGTTTGAATAAAATTTTGATATTCGAGTTATGATATGGTTATGATTACAACCACGGAGTTGTCGGTTGAGGTCAGGCTACGTGAGCCAGGTCCTGATTCTTAGCTGCTAGAATACGTATGTTTACAGGCGGCTAGTACACGTATATTTGCTTCAGCTGCGGCTTCAGCTCGGGCGGGATCGTGTACACCTCCTGTTCGGGTTTCTTCTTCACCAGTCGTTTCCAACGACCGCCGATGTTCTTGCGCAGGCTGCGAAAACTCGCGCGCTCGTTGCCGATGGGCTGCATCAAGTTGTCCTAGAAAGATGAAACGGAGAAAATTAACACCGGTTCTTTTAATCGCGTCTGGAACGAGTCCGTCGACCCCGGTGATCGGTGCCCGTTTTAGTGGTTCCGTTACCATCGCCGATGCATTGGTGCATTCGTGCCGGCGCAAACAAATTCCAGTTACACAATGATCCCCACTGGCTATATTTAGAAACGGTTGCCAGCCAAACAAACGTCGAAAGAAGGTCACGCTGATGCGCGTTCAATATTATTATTTTGACGCAGTAACTTTTCGACGCCCGCGTCTTGTTAATCTTAGTTACGTTTGAGACTGGTTGAAGCCGCTTTTTTTTCACTGCGCCGTCTAGGAAACGCGAATTAAACGTTGCGGCCGTGCGAGTACGAAGCGAGCCTTGAATACACTATTCAAAGCCACATTAGCATTCATCGCTTCCTGGTGCCGCCTAGATATGCCTGATCGTTTACACACGCATAACATAAACGAACCGAACCGTACAATATTTGGGTCTCGAGATGCGGTTAACGGGCCATGTTAATGAGGGTGCATTATGCTGAGAGGCTACAGTCTGTACGGTGCAATTTGCGTTAGCGTCTTTTGTTGCAGCTCTACCTACGGCCACAAAGAAAGAAGGTCGAACGGTTACAACATGCTAGCCTTGTGCAGCTTTCTACTCGGCAAGCGTGTCCCGACATTTAAATTATTATTTCGCACTTAGATATCGCGGCCATGCCGTTTATTTAACCAACTCTCTCTCGCGTGGCGGGGACGCGGGTCGCACCAGTCACGATTTCTTTTGAATCTTAATAACGCTCCCAACTTTCCACATTGTTCGGCCGCGGCGCGGCACGACGCTCCAACATTCGCAACTTAACTAGACAATGTTTGCATCTGTTTCTGCGGCATTAAAATAGCATTTGGGTCAAGTATAAATGTTGCAACCGGTTCCATTTTGAAACGAGACGTTAATGTGTTTGTGTTTGTGTTGCGATGCGATCATAATATTTTGATAACCAACCTGATCGTGAGAATAGACGTAAGGCGGGGGCAGCGGCGGTGGGAACTGCCACAAGGGCTGCTGACGGAAGGCAACAGGCTCAGGCGGCGGCTGCGGCGCGGACTGGAGCACCGCTTCGGCCGGGTGCACCGAAGGCGAGTGCTCCTCGCGCTTGCGCAGCTTGCTGTGGACGATGCGAATCGCCATCATAGTACCGTTGTTTCCGACCATCGTGGCGAACGGTCCTTCAACGCAAGAATAACTGAACACACTGGGCTGGATCACGGGTAACAAGTTCCAGTCGGGCAGTCACAACATTTCAATTTCACAGTTTTCACTCACAGCCGTGTCGCGGTCTGAACGACGCGCGTAACTAATAACTAATTTAAATAAATTATCACAATTTTATTTATATTTTGTAAGTAGAGCTATTGCACATATCACTGCTCGTAGGAACGCGCGGTAGACCGCGTTACGCGAGCTTCAGCTGCGTGGTGACTAGAATGTTTATCGTAAGTGGCCGGCAGGTGCCTAGCAAAGCGCTCGCTCGTGCCAAACGACCTCTACGGAGTACTCCATGCGTCTGAGTTGAAGTGGAGGGGCGCTCGTGGCTTTTATATACGCGTACGTGACGCGGCGCCGGCGCGGGTGGAGGGCAGAGGGGGGGACGGCTTGACGATGTGGCCGTTTTCCGCGAAAAACTACGACTGGTGGCGATTTCGTCGGTCGCTCTCATATCGTAATGGTAATGACGCATCCGACCGTTGGTTAGCCCCGCTTACCCGAACCATAAAATTAATTCATACACGTTTTAACTTTTTATAGCATAATCCAATCGATTCTGGTTTTCCTATGACGGCTGTGAGTGCAAATCTGGCATTTAAAAATCTGATAACAATACGTCGGGAATTCTTGCGTTGAAGATTGCTATGAGGATCATAGGTGACTTAATGAAACATTAACATTATAAATGCATCAATCACATGTATACAGACCAGCAACAAATAGATAGGCGATTCCCGGGAATTTATCAGTCCCGTTTGTGTCAGTTATCCGCTACAATCATAAGAACCTAAGTAAACAGAGAACACGCCCCCATTTGAGCGCTTATAGTTATCTAGAGCATTGAGATTATGTGAAAAAATAATGAGTCCATATTGATTTTGTATATGATAACATATGCGAGGGAGACGTCCTGCTTTTCAACATTAACCGAGTTCAAAGTCCAGAATGTATAAATCTATAGCTGTCTATAGTACGTTTACGCGCATCTGTGTCTATGGGTGGTAAGGGCGAAACGCAGTGTAACATTGCATCTCTTTCGGTCAAACATATGCACGCGTATATTGTGAAAGAGGTGCGTATTCCGCGCTTTCGGCTCGTAAAGGCAAAGTAGGGCTGCAGGGCAAGGGAGAGCGGGAAGGTGCAACGCCCTTAGTTCGCTCTAACTCAGCCAGGCGTTCGGGCCTTTGACTCGAATGTGGGATAAAAAACACAGGTAGTGAGCCATTATAAGTTGTTACCCTTGAGAAACGTCTGGAGGATATCGATGTGAAACAAGAATTCCTCAGATGAAGAGAAACATTTCTAACGAAATAAATATTGTAATTCAAATAATATTCTATTTTGTTAGCAATTGAAACGGAATCACGTACGGTGTTACTGCAATTGTAACTAAAGTTATCGTGAGCCAATAAATATACAATTTGAAGACTGTTCCGTGCCTGCCCCGTGTTATCTTCATCTACAAAGTCACGCTCAGATGTCTTTATCTCGTACATTAAAAACGTATATAATACATACAAAGTCAATTAAACTATATGCCATACTCCACGACGCTAGATCGATAAATAAATCTTAACGGAATATACGGTTTATCTCGAATATAAAGGAACAACCACGTGATATATTTGATTTAATCATGGACGTGTTTTATGGAATTCAGTTAAGATAAACGTATTTTTCCAAACATTAAACCACTTTATTTGACATGGCGCTTCATTTATAACCTCAGAAGAAAGTTTAGGTGGACAAACAGCAAATTCATTTTGATATTAGAACGACGTTTGCGTTTTTAGAAAACGGTTTTAATTTATGTGGCGTGACATTTTTTGATATGCACATTAAGATAATATTTTTTATCATCACGCTAGCAACAGCGTGTTTGACCCCATGTTTGCGTCAATACAGTTTATCAGTGTGACTTCGATCATAGTGAGAAAAAATTTCCTAACAAATAAATGTCTATTTATCGATGAATGTTTTTGTTGTTCACTGCAACATTAACGATCTAATTCGGATTCGGAAAGGTCGTCAGAAATACGATAACCGGCCGACGGAAAGTAATCATTTGATGTAATTGATTATTAGCAGCGCCTGAGTACAATCGTGGCATTGACGTCAACCGGTGATGAGAGTCAATAGGGGTACATTTTTAATAGGAACGACAAAAGTTCGATGGACATAATAAACGTGAACTCCATTGATTGCAATCAATATGAGTTTAATAGTTCCCATTACCTCAATTGGCTCGCTCCGTAATGATCCTTTAAACCCTTTACGGTTAATTTACTATACGATTTTCAACTTTATGCACAATACATTAAGCATATAATCTGCTGTCCGTGGTACAAATGCATTGCAACGTTATATGATTGATTTTCCAAAAACCCCGAATTATATCAATGACCATAAAATCTAACCTGATCGCTTAATAAGGCGTTATTCAAATTACACCTCAATAAAATTTGCTGACAGTATGTTGGCACCATATTATAGATTTCATGTTCAAAAACATTTAACATTTGGCATGAGTTCAGTGAATGTAAGATTTGTGTAGGCATGCTAACTTCTAACGACAGACGAATCTTGCAAAATACCTAAAAATTACAAACTGGAACCCACTGTAAATTATACGTATAAAAATTAGCGTTCTCTGAACATTTATCTAAACTAAAACGAAATTTTTATCGAATATAAGAATATTCTTGATACTTTATCATAAAATTTGTATTCACTTTGCTTTCAATGCGTTGCTTGATATCTTTTTGTGAATTCGTCTCGTAATGTACACGGGAAATTTATCGCTATCGTCTATTACATAAGTGTGTTTTTAGAGTAAACCGTTGGACGTCGACGGTTGATCTCGTGTTCTCAGATGATTTGAGATCGTTTCTGAGTAGGGTTCGTTTATACAGTATGAGCACTTATGTTTACGAATTCATCATCTGAGCCTGTTATATAAACGTTGGAAAGTGGGCACACACACACAAATTTTATAACGCACGTTTAATGAACTTGTCTGGTTTTAAGGTGTACTCGCGATGGCTTTAAATCGGGTTAAACAGATGAATCTTTGTATTGTACTAATAACGTGTGGAGGGTTGTATAAGTGCGTTGTAGTCTAAAGTATCTACACGAGAAAAGTTAGAAGCAAAAACGTTATTGGTCACTTGTAACGGTATTTGTTATAAACGACAAACTGAGGTATACAAGTCCTCGTCACTCCGAACAATTACTGACTTGTCAACACGATAAATAATCGAAACTATAGATCGAAATAGTTCATTGACTAGTTTGATTCGATTCTCACCGTGCTACCATTAACGTTTCTCAAGTAATGGTACGTTTAGACTACGTCAGAAATTCTGACATAAATGTCTGTACTGTTTACACTTATACGGATTTTTCCACATAAAACTCATTTTATGCATTAAAACGCGA
>DWQT01004081.1:0-11646 GCA_018244895.1 Myscelus amystis hages | reverse complement strand
AACACAGGCATTAAATTGCCTAATTTGGAATCAGATAGCCGTGTGTGGAATTGTCCTAAGATATTATTATATTATTATTATATCCATGATCTTCATTCTAGCCGGCATTCCCGCGGCATTCTTCATATCTTTCAAAAAAACAAGACTCAAGATGATATTAAAGTCATAACTATGAACAAATTAAAAGCATTATTAGTGTCGAAAACGGAATATCGTCATCGTTTAAATACGACACAATTAATGAAGCGGTGACATGATTGTGTCAATAACGCGCCATACAAATGTGCAAATAAACAATTAATTACTTCTTTCATTACGTCATTACATTTTTCTTGATATTCAAGTTGCATCGATAGCATCTCAAGAGGCATTAATTGAAGGTGAATAATTCATGCGGTTCGAAACAAAAATAAACAAACCTATTGGACAGAATACGAATGTAGTTTAAATGGTGTATCTTATTAAACGGTACAAAATGAGCAACACGTAGTTTTGTAAGAAAATAACTTTACGCGCGCTAAAGTACACGTCCTATGGTCAACGATATACAGTTGGCGAAGTAGAGAGATAAAACAGTACCAAAATCGTAAGTGACTTACGGCAATATAAGAACAGTAAGTCGAGATACGTACATGTAATTCTTACGATGTTAGCTTTGGACATGGTAGTATGATAGTATTGCTTTTAGCGGTTCGAAACGTGTATGTAACAAATATAGAGTGCGCCCACAAAGGACAAATAAGATGGGTACATATTTATTTTAATTATCGCAAATAAAACGTGTTTACTGTTCCTTAAATTCGAGCGAATAAGCGTCTTTGCCTTTGACTTTGCATAAAATCAAATTTTTTTTTTATTGACATTTGGTAATGTTTGTAGCACTGACTTATACTGACTGACTGAATGAACGTCTTTGCCTTTGACTTTGCATAAAAACTGTTTTTTTTTAATTAACATTTGGTAATTTTTGTGGCACTGACGTAGAATTAAAAACAATATGAAGCATAAAAAAAGTAAAATTACAAAGTAACTTTACGTTGTTTCAATGAAGAAATTGGAAATAATCAATTCAAATAATTTTATCTATGTACGAGTACCTATAGTAGGTAGTTGCGAGCGTGGGTGGCATCGCTTCGCTTTATTCGCCGTCATCGTACGGTGCGACCAGCGCCTAAAAGGGTAATTATACGCATTTCTGCATGATTGACCCGCGCAATTCGAGGTCGAAGTAATTAAAGTGTCCAATGGCAATCAAGTTGAGGCTTAATATAAGACCTTTATGCGCGAATATGCATTCATTATGTGACGCTCTTATCTCTTTGTTTTATATCGTGTACGTTATAAAGAACTTGGATCGGACGACTGATGTCCTCTTAAAATCGGTCAAGAACAACACGAGATGCAATTATACAGGTTCTTGAGGGTGAATGTTTGTTCGCGTTTATTCGTTTATTCGCGTAGTAAACGCGAACGTAGTTAGGATATCCTACTTGCTATGGTCGTCTTTTACGCTCATAGCAAAATGTCATTCGGACTTCCCGACGTATAAACATCTGTATTGAAATGGATACACCGTTGGTATTACACTCGTGTTCGGTGACAGCTGTGTTGCTACGTTTATGGTCTACGACGGAATGCCTCGTGTCATGGCATGTGACATCCACATTCTTTTAACGGTGTCAATAGTGTAAGGAATACAGCTTTCTCAACAGTACGGTGTAAGGACGATGACTGAAACGTGACTTTCATTGAGTGTATGAACATACGTACCTTATAATGAATAAAACAATTTGAATTTGAATTTGAATAGTGCTACACTAATAACACTGACATTTAATTGCCTAATTGGTAATCAAATAGCCGCATGTAGAATTATTCTCTATGTATTATAATTTTTTTCTTATACACAGCTTACATATGTACTGTGTGCGTACCTATATATAGATTATCGCACTATTGTTGACGAGAATTAGCCGCCGCTACACGCAGTAATTTGTACCGCCTTGATTGAGCGGCCATAAAGCGACGCGGCCACAATTGCCACTGTCGTCAATCCAGCGCAGTGGTTGATATACATACATATATACATATGGTCAAACCGTATTACACGAGCCGGCTAGCTACATACATATATCGTAGTTGATATCTTTATTGACCAAAAATACCACGGTATTATAAAATTACTTCGATATAACTTTCATTAAATGATTAAGTTAGTTAATTCAGGTGATCTGGTTTCAAATACTCGGACGCAACTTTGACTTAAACCAAGCTACTTACGTTTTATAACTTAAAATTTCTTTATAATTACGGCGAAGGGAAACGTAAAGAAACCCGGCTACCTTATGCACGAGTGTTTTTAAAATATATCAATTTTTTCGGAGATCTGTAAAGTCTGGCAATATGTATTTGGCCAGCGTGGTCGACCGTCGCCTACAACCTAATCCCTGTAAAGAAGAGCCATGTCCAGCAGTGGTACAAAAGATGTAATATGGTGTTATTTGCTTCGTCATTATAATCATAATCAATTATATTCATCGCGTCACTGTTGTACGTACAAGGATCTCCATTGAGAATCAGAACGTTTAGTCACGTTGGCCAAGCGAGGAATGGTAGGCAGATTTTACACACCAAAGATCATTGTGAAGTGCAATCAGTTCTTTTTTGTATAACTACCATTTTTGATAAATAAAGATAAGAATAAATAAAAAAAAAATCTGTCACATAGCGATACGAATATGAACCAAGCGTGTACCTATATGGAGTCGTTAGATTGTTACAATGAGGTGGCATAAATAAGGGTGTGATCGCCACGTGATCAGTCAACGAACTCAATTAATGCAGAGATACTTAGCATCTGACAAAAGTCTATAGACACAGTGATTGATTAGTCTTAATGATATATTCATTATTTCATTCCGAATTACTTCGTTACTGTGGAATATAAAATGCGACTAGATGTGGTGAATTGCCGGGATTTTTTGTTTAGGAAGAAAATGTTGAAGTATTGAAATGGTATAGCTCTTGACGTTGATACTCTATTGTATAAGATTCGTATTTAACTGGGCTCTTTAGCTAGTAATATTAAGTAATACTTAATGTTAATATGATACAGGTTATCAAGATAAGTTTCAATTAATATTTCCTTTCACTTAAATTTTAATACTACATACATATGTTATTACATAGGACGATGACTGAACATTTTAGTGTAATAAATTGGGGTATTTTACTTCTCAGTTTGAGTTTAGATCCCGATGGGTAGACTTCAGTTTGTTAATAATTTATTATTAAATTAATAATTCGAAATTAATTAGGTTAGGAAAAGGCAAACACAATCAATCATAACAAATAGAAAAAGGCAAAAACCCAATCAGTCAATAAAAACAGGCACGATTAAAAGTGTTTTTTCATGTTGTCGGATTGTGAGTGTTTACGATGTCTCGATGTGATCGGGCCGCGCGAGTACGATGTTCGCCAATTGATTTTGGTTGTTCATTGGCCGGTGTCAATGAGCTCGTCTGCGGGACTGCTGATCGAAACGCGTTGTTTAATTTAAAATAATTAGGACCTCGAACGAGTACAGGAGAAATCACGCATCCATTGGCATTATTTATAAGGTTTCAATAGGTTCTTATAAATTTTAAAACAATCGAACAACTGTTCAGGTACGATAAGGGAATGATGACGTTCAAGAGTTAAGAGAGTCTTTATCAGTTATTCAATGTCATTTAATGAACGAAAAGGAATCTTAAGAAGGAAAAGTTTGTTTTGTTATTGTTAACTATACCCTGTATCTAACGAGATGAACATTTATATGAGGTCAATTAACATTGCCCTATTATCTATATTAACGAGACAAAATCTTATTACGAAATAACGATAGAGATGATACAACGCTACGTATCTGGTATATCGAAATGGAAATTAATATTGATGATGTTATTATCAATATAACAAGTTGGAAACAAACGCCGCGATTTCAATTACAACTCATTGACAATAGATTAGTTTGAATACCGGAAAAGTCAATAATTCGAAGCGAGCGTTTATTGAGTCATTTATCCTAACCACGGGCGCTATGATTAATATCCCGGATATTTTGCTTAAGGGCGAGCTAGAAACGCTATTAACATTTCCTGTGGAATTGATTTTACTTATCTATCTATTAGGTCCGGATGCACAAACTTCGTAGATCTATTGGATTATTGATATTTACTGTCGTTTTAGAATTAAATCAATATTTTACTCATTTCGTCATCTATTTTGGTCTTACTCCTTGGACGAAAGTGTATGTTCAGTTTGGTTTTGTAGTGAAACGGCTTCTAATTTCTTCCTTAGATACACAAACGATGCCTGTTACGTCATCTGTGTGAAAAAAAGGTTATAAAGTCGACGATTATTTTATATGAATTGACTGGATTCGTTTCTTGGAGGCGTTCAAAAGATAAAGCACTTGGGCAATATCTCTGCAAATGTGTTAGGCGTGCTAGTACAGCATAGTAAGATCGTATGTATGTAAGAGTTGTTCAAGACAAAGCGAACCGAGGCGAGTGTTGTCATCTGGAATGACGTTGCGCACGTAACTCGTATGTACTCGTAAGCAGCGTATCGCGGCGCGGGACTTTGGTCGGCGGGTAGCAAGTGATAAATAACGCGTAATTGAGCGACGGAAACAGCCAATGAGTAAATCTCGTCCGTCAATTTATTTAAATTATTTATTAGTGGCCCGCCATAGACACCCGCCGCGATCGCTTTCAGAGCCGTTCACAGAGCGCCGGACGCGGCCAGTGTCGTCTCCTACAGATCATCGACATCGATAAATACAAAGACTTCAATGCTCAAATGACTGCGTCGTGTCTAGTTTCGATATATGTAACGTATATTATTGAATGATTAAAATTACACCGGCGTCGTTTGGATCGATCTTCATTTGTTAATTCACATGGCGCATAGCCGACAAAGTTTGAAAAATTAAAGAATATAGCTTGAGAAGGGAATTGTTCAATTATAAGTTGTCACCCAGCAGAGTAAGAAGAGGTATGAATATCATAGGCAAATTAGGAGCTAAGAAAAAATTATTCAAGTCAAAAATGTAATTAAACTCGTCAAAAAATGATGTAACGGAATACCAATAAAAACATAATTGCTATATAAAGGTTTTCACTGGAACTGATTATAGCAAATACAACGGCGGAGAGATCTTAAGCAAGCGATACTGTCGACTGACACGGAACATTTTCTATTGGAAGTGAGTGGCGATTTTATCGACAAAACGAAACGGCATTTTATCGACGGGCGCATTACTAGAGGCGACTCGAATTAGTTAATTTGTGCAGATACGACACAATGGACGAGGAAATAATATGCTCACATGCACGGCTACCGGGAGATTGTAATTGGCGTAATGGGACGAATCTGGACGCACTTAATAATGGCCCATTGTCGTGATTCAAACGACAATTCATCGTTTGTGAGAGAAATGATTCATTAGTTTTAAATCAAGGGCTCGCTTGGTTATTTGTGCGAAAGTTTTAATGACCAGAAGATATTAGTACGAGTACATGTGCTTTCAATTTTAGCGTAATAATAGTAATCTTTATCTGTCTGTGCAGCGTTTAAGAACGTCCAATGTAGTCTAACGTAACTCTAGCTGCCTTCAGTTATTTGTACACAAATAACAATGAACGTAAATGTTTTCTGTGTTATTGCATTTTGAACATGACTTCTATGCAAACTGCGGCATTTTTACATCTATGTAGGTATGTATACTCTCGATAACATGGTTAACGAAAGATGTGCACAATCCTTCATCTATGGATATTATTCACCACGAAATATTAATAAAAATATTCGAATAGAAACTTGCACAGGTTCCTTATTGTAATTACCACAAGAATGAACACACACACATCCATACACACGCACACACACACGCACACACACACGCACACACACACACACACACGCGCGCACACACACACACACACACACACACACACACACACACACACACACACACACACACACACACACACACGCACGCACATGTGCGCGCAACCACACTCCACACTATACACATTAAACACATATGCACCCGGACCTACATTTTTTTACCTAGAATTTTAATTAAGTTAAATTTAGAATTTAAGTTTCTTATTTTAAGCGACCGTGCGAAGCGACCTTATAAGACCGCTTATTTTAAGCGGTCTTATAAGAAATAAATATCTTTAAACCGAATGGTAATCCATATGTAATAAAGGTTACATGTTGTGAGTAAATAAACTGAATGCAAGTGAGTACTCACCCATTGATGTCTGTGATGGACCAGAAGTGCTTGAGCACGGCCTTGGCTAGCAAGTACCAGATCTGGGTCCACACCCACGAGGACTTGTCGATGGAGCACGAGAGAAACTCTTTCGTCTCCTCATCTGGCTCGAGCTGCACAAACTTCTCTCTGAGCTCCGGACTCAGCCGGCTCTCCTCCACGCGGTACCACTGATGACAACGGGAAAATATTTATATTTCTAGGAAACACCATTAAAATAGTCTTTAATATCACAGAACATTAGAGCTTTACTTTACATGACATTTGATAGGAAATTTAACTCTCCAAAAATTTCGATATGCAATTATGATTGTTCAGTAATACCCACAAGTCGATGTAACAGTTTTTTTTTTTAAATCCGCCATACAAATATTTTCATTTCATAAGAGTCAAACATTAAAATAATTTCATATAAATATTATTAAAATGATACAATATGGCATTGTTAGTGCTTTGGTAAGACCTACAGATCATTTGATTCTGTAAGTTTCAGTGTGAAACTAGAAAACATCTACATAATATATAACTGATACTGAAGATCGAAACGTCATCCGTCTATCCACCGTCACAGTGATATCGATACATGTCTATTGTGGGTTTATTAATCATTTCAATTTTACAAAGTCACATCGAAATGTCATTTTACGCTCGTCCATTTCTATATTACCCAGTGGTTTGTCAAACACAGGAACAGCGTACGCATCTAGCCAGCAATGAAACACTATTATAACATTATGCGTATCATTAAAACGCAATTGTAAATCGATGTTTAACAACTGTGGAACACAAGGTTTTAATGAAAGTTCATAAAAAGAGTAATGGAGTGCAAATAAGAGAGCAAGACGGGTGTACGGTAGAAGCGTGTAGCCGTCACCCGTTGTGTGTTTAAGTCCGGCGCGGACCTACAAAGGGCAACGCGGCGGCTGTTAATTTCACGCCGCCTCGAATTAACATTTCTTTACGCCACAGAATAATAACGAATTAAAAAAAAAAGCTTCTCGCCTCTACATGTAACGTAATGACGGCAGGCGGCGGGCGGCGGGCGGCGGGCGAGCGAGACGCCGCGAACTCATCAAGCCAACTTAATTAATGCCCGATCTGTCTTTGTATTAAAATCGAAGAGCGGAGCGGCGCGAGAAAAAACCGACAACCGGGGACCGGGAGCCTTCTCACTAATAAGGTCCTTCGTAATGTTTACTGCCACCAATAGAATAACAATTAATGGGATACTGCCTATACCAGCGGAATGTCAATAAACAATAATGATTAATATCTTAACTCACAAAGTCATAACATCAATGTCAGTCGCTTTCTGCGATGTAGCTTCTTAAGTTTCAAGCGTATAACCGTCCATATAAAGATTTTAAATAAATTATTCGGCTCTGAATAATGTTCCAAAAATGAGGTTATTGTAATGAATCTTTACTGGCGCTTTCAATATAGCGGAGCTTCCTTGCAGTTGGAGATACGTAAAAAGTTGTGTATTAACAAACCAACATTACAAGTGATGGTGTATAAAATCGATATCTAGAACATTTTTACGGCTTACCGCTCAAAAGTATCGTAAAAAGCCGAGGGAAATAAATATTTAGTATCCACCGAATACTGATAGCGAATCACGTTGGTGATTATGCAATGCGCCGTCTTTACATTTTAAAATAACCTGCATCGGAACTACGGGATTCGACGGGGCGAATTCTCCAGACGGAATACAAATAGTGGAAAATTTCTGAATGACGGACTCATTGGTAACATGCTAATGTTTAAGGATAACTTGTGAGTCGGTAATAAATTGCTTGCATAAAACATCAATGCGTCACCGGCGTTTCAGTGAGCTACCTGAATATGAAGGTTAGAAGGATCGAGCAACATCCAGAGATCGGTTTTAGTAAGGAGCAAACATATTTGAAATCAGTACACACACGTATACCTACCGCGGTGGTCGGGTTTGACAAATCTAGAACAATATAAAAGTTATAATGCGCAGAAGGTATCACGAGTGCTATTTCCGTGTTGTTGTTTTAGAACAATATGTAGACGAGAGGCACCCGTTTCGTTTATTTATGAGGCTCGTGTTTAGGATTCAATTTCAGCTCGTGTAAAGCTAGATCTGCATGAATAACAATTTCCTCATTTTAAAAATCTACCTGTTAAGGAAGACGAATGGAGGATGATTTATTCAATTCCACAATTCTATCGGGGTCGAGTGATTCTTGTTTATTTTAAAATGTTTATATGGGTTAGCGATTTTCGCGCAACCGCGCCGGTCGTCGCGTCAGATGGTAGGACGGCAATAGACAGTTTAATTGTGGCTTTGTACGCGTTACTCACTCGTCAGTCGGAGGGTCATTTTCAATACGATCATTATCCACAGTTGACTCGTTAGCGCGCGGGTCAGCGGAGGTGCATCCACGGAACGAATGGAGGGATGCAGATCCTTTATCTGGCGGTCGTTCGCCTCCAGGCTAATGAATCGAAGACCTGTGCTCGCATATTGTCAATGCGAAGCGTAATATTAACGCGCTCCGCCCGCACAATGCCAGATTAATTCCCATTTAAACGTGTGAAATAAATGGCGGAGAGCGCTCGTTTAAAGGCAACGCCGGCCGGTGACGTATTGTGAGTTGTGACTTCCAAGCCTCACTCGGTGCGCTCTGAATAGATGTCGTTGAAAGCGTCGACACAATTTGTCGCGTCATCTTATTATTGATAGCACTGGTTTTCTTATTACATGCGTTACGTTTCTCGACATGATGTGATTTTAATAATCGAATATTCAAAGTGTTCTATAGCGACCACCACGTCAAAAGCGCGACATCAAATTTGAAACGGAATTATCATAATATTACTGTTCGACCTTTAATGTCAGTTGCGCGACGACGAAATCCTATCCGGATGATAATTATAATAATAATTTGCTTGCAAAATTCGTAATACGAAAATTGAGTATTCAAAGTTAAAGTGGAAAAGTCTTGAAATAAATAGCACAAACATTTTGATAGGTGTTAGAGATACAAAATTCACTAACCAATATTTTAATTTTCTATTCTTGTATTGTTTCTCTGCTAGACTCGGGTCTCTTTTTATTCTTATTATCTTTTTATTATGAGGAGATTCAAGGTCTTATCTTATACGCTGGCCAAATGTGCACTGGTATACTACACATACTTCAGAAAACGTTTAGAAATATTAACGTCAATCACGTACGAATGTTTTTTAAAGCGGCAAATGATAAATCTGTAAAATTATGTACGTAGCAGTTAGTAGGAATAAACATAGTAGAGCTAACCAGCGCTGGATCCGACGGATTTGCCGTAAGCGGCTCCGGAGCTTGTTTGCCGGCGCTCCATTAAAATGGGATCTCAGGGATGCAGATCGCCTGGACGTTCAGTCGCCGTATACGGAGAAATGGATCACTTTAAACTCACTACACGAAGACCTCTGCGTGTAAGTCAGTATGAAATTGATACTGGCGTGACGTAAATATACAGCACAAATATTATGTTCCTCATTTCGGTACGTATTACAATGAAAATAAGAAGAGATCTGCAATTTCGTCAGCACTCAGATAATAAGGATGTATTATTTTCTTTGTCAAAATAACAAACAATAATATTTTAAGGCCAATATGATTTCTTAATTTTAGTTCAATAAAACCTTAAGTTATAATGTGTATATTTATTAAAGTATAACATAATATTTAAGTAAATCTAGTATCTAAAGATTATGTCATAATATCTTTAGCAGCTACCTACCGATGCACGCGAGTGTAACAAAATCAAAATAACGATAAAATATAAATAAATTCGATGCAACGACTCGGTTAACCGTCCGAGGAGTATATTTCTACGGAGCATTTATACGACAATCGATTGTGTTCTCCCAAATTTATGGCCAACTAGACTGTTAGACCTACAGCGCACTGATATTACTCGCGCATAAATAAAACCGTAATAGCTTCGGGCTCGGATATAAATATTTTGATTGCAAGTCTCAATTAAATCTCAACGACTTACCGTCCAAAACAATCGATTTCGATTAACACCCGGCAAAGCTAGAAGGTGAAACATTACATCGCGGCATCATAGATTACAATCGATTTGTTTATATGTATTATTTGTGACCTGTCCAATGAATAAGTAATCGCAGAACAGTACAAGTGGTATAACGAGAAATGAGAGGGATGCAACGATTTAAATCATTATCTCAGTGTCTTATACACAAAACCAAGTGAGAACTTCTTCTTTCCATCTGCCACAATCCGTATTCATCGCGTAATCGTGTAGGTGTAAATGGTATTTCTGCGGTCATTACTATTCTTTGGCGTCACGAGAAGCCGGAGGGCCACCGTTGCGTAATTGTTTTAAGCTCGTCTTTTAATTGTTCTATCGGGGGATGCGATTTATGGCGCTACGTGACCTCTTGCATAACGCGGCTCGAATTCATTTGCACTATTATTTCCGCTCGAACGGACCATGGGAATGCACCTTACACAATGTAATCAAAGAACGTTCTGTTGGACAACGGCTCGAACATTTGGGGATAATTGAATCTATTGTTTCGTAGGGTCGACATTAAAAACCTGATGAGGTACAGACCACAACACCAATAAATGTCTTGCGTAACAAATAATTCGGGTAAGTTCTTTCTATAGCTAGAAATAAATGAAATCAGTCAGTCAGTAACTTTCGATCATAGTAATGGGTTACGTTAAAACTCGTTATAAAACTTTGTACAGTCATGATACGGCATAATCTAAATCGTTGCATAGATAGGAATACGACAGGTTTAAAGTTTTGTTTTTCCTAAGTTACTAAGTGTATAAAATCAAATCATTGAAAACGTTAAATATACATAAGGGTAGAAAATGAGTGCGTCAGAACGGTAACATTATACTACCGTATCAATACTATCAGCGTAAATATGGCATAAAATTTGTAAGTCACATTACATTTCGCTTTATAAACCGGGGGTCTGCTCGGGTATGACGGGTCAACACAGTAACATTCCGTCATTAATATTAATCATTATGTTGAATATAGGACTTTATACCGTTTATAAACTTGCCAGTGTTATGTTAATCTGACCGTCTAGGTCGCTCCAGTTGTTGCGAGGCCAGTCTTCACCGTACCCGAGCTGGGCGCGCGGCTACACCACTTAAAGTTGGTAGAGTGGCTTAAAGAACTAATGATTTAGGGAGACTTGAGACGTTATATGTTCGATTTATAACCAGAACAAATATTTATACGAGGGGTGATCCAAAAGTAATGATAATCAGTTATTTCTAGTGCACAAAGAAATAAAAAAAATATGTCAGC
>DWQT01004080.1:0-11646 GCA_018244895.1 Myscelus amystis hages | reverse complement strand
AGCAACTTACTTCAGACTGATGCAACTGCGGCAACTTCATACTGTTACTTTTAAAAAAATGACGAATCTTAAAATTTCACTCTCATCCTTTTTTCATAACGTGCCTAAAGAAGTACTTTAAAGAAGAACTTCAAACGAACGAAACGAAGTGCTTTCAAAAAAGCGCTTTATCACAATTACATACGATCTGAGAAATTTATTTTGCTGCCCCTACTACGTATTTAATATAACTATTAAAACGTTTACTGAATATTTCAAGCGATATCATAAGCGAATACAATGGTTGACAGTGTTTTGTTTATATCAATTAAACCGGGTCAATGACCGTTTGACGCGGTTCCCGAATCATCAGCGTGTAAACAAAATTCGGACAAATGTTTTCGACATACGAGTATGAGTATAACATTTTGCGCGACGGCTTGTGTTGGTAGCGTTATTCTCATGTTACTCAGAGCGTGATATGTTTTTATAGATGAACGTAAACACAACATAAACATAACATAAACATCAACACTTGATAGTCATTTAATCTGTAATGGCTGTGTAGTAATTTTAATTACCATATTCCCTTTAAATGTACTCGTTATTCTTTTGATTGTGCTGCTGTGTATTTTACTAGCGAGATGTTTTTTCTGTTCTATCTATAAATAGCTACCGTACGATCATTTTATATTTTATATATTGGATGTTATAAAAAAACACCATCTTTCCCATAGTTTGATAGCTGGGGCTTAAATGTCATTAAAACCGGTTTTCGGCGGTTCATACGTTAAAACGTAGAGGACAGACGGCGTATCACAGTTACTTTCGCATTTTAATATTAGCGTGGATTAGATTCCGAGTGCCATAACAGCCGAATTCCAATTAGTATTTCGTCGGGGCTCCAGTCGTAAATAGGTCATTGACCTCTTTAACATAGTATCTCAGTTATTCTTGATATACAGTATGATTCAAATGGCAACTTGTTACGGTAGTTTTAAAAATGTGACTTTTTATTTTGCATCAGTGGATTGGCCCCGCGGTCGAGTGGGTAGGGTCTCAGACTTTAAAACCGGAGGTCGTGGGTTCGATCCTCAGCCCAAACGATTGTCTCATGAGCCCATTTGTTTGTTCTGTGTAAAAGTATTTACAACTAGCTTCTGCTCGCTGCTTCGCGCGCGTTTAATTCGAATTAAAACAATTCCCATTTCCCTATACCGTGAAAATCTCCTGCTCTCTTTGGAATATCTAAATTCATATATTACATTTTTACTTATTGCCATCAAGAAATTCTGAATTGCAACGCGTGCGAAGCCGCGGACAAAAGCTGGTTGAAACTCCGAGGTAAAATGTAGCCTATGTGTTATTCTGGGTCTTCAGCTACCTACATACCTAATATCATCGTAATCGGTTCAGTAGTAGGTACTTGCGTGAAATAGTAACAAACATACATACATACTCGCAAACTTTCGCATTTATAATATTAGTAAGATTTTATGAATTTGTACGTCGTCAAAGGCAAAATATGGGTTGAACTAAAAATTCTGTAACATCTTTAAATGTCGTTGTCTTTGCATATAGGCAGACCACACGTATTAATATATGGATATGGGTTGAAACAGTGTAAAACTCGTGCACAATATCGCTAGTAACGGGACCTGGTGTAGCGGTGGTCGTGTGGCGAAGTTCGGCGGTTCAATAAACCGGTAGCGGATTCGGTGTTTCGTTTTCGTCACCGCTGTTACGGCCGTTACAACGCTACGGGAAAGGGACTGACGGCAAAGCTCGTCATGTATGGTACCACTTACAGCGGGTTGAAGCATAAGCGATTTTGGTCATATCGTTCACTAGTTTTCGCGCGCGTTATATTCCCCTTTCCCTATACCGTAAAAAAATCTTGCTATTATTGGAATATCGAAGTTCATATAATAAGAAATTCTGAATTGTAACGCGTGCGAAGCCGCGCGCAAAAGCTAGTTATACATATAAACCTTCCTCTTGAATCACATTATCTTTAAAAAAAAACCGCATCAAAATCCGTTACAAAATCGTAGTTATAAAGATCAACGCATACACGGGGACAGGAAGCGAAAGCGACTTTGTTTTATACTACGTAAAGATTGCAGATCACATGTATAAGAAAGACCTAGTCACCTTTTCTTAATAAGCCTTTTAGACACTTACAACATGAAAGGACAAGAGTGAATCAGCATTCTCTGGGCAAGCGTACCTACGTCCAAAACTTCACCTAAGTTAAACGCAAGTCTATAAAAAAAATTATTATTTTACCTTCACGCCAGGTCCTTAACGGGGACGGCGGAAAGCGCCAAAAATCTCTGTCCTTACGAAAAAAATAATGTGGTTTCGTAGTTTCAAGGTCAAGGTTCAATGTCATTGTGGTTTCAGGATAGACTATCGCATTTTTCAGATTACGTACATATGTGTATCAAGTGCGAGAGATAATATAATCACAACATATCGACATCAATTTTGTTTATATCACACATGTCAGAATTATATAATCTATCGCAGTGGCACAAGTTGATGTAAATTGATACAGTATTTTTGGTTTGTTTGTATATTTTGAGCCGTCGGTCTGTGAAATTGAGTGTCGAGATAAGCCTGCAGAATACCGTCAAGGTTCGATTATTTGTTTTTAACGCTTTTTTTTCTACCCTTTCAGTGGTTCATCGCTGGATTCGGGTCTCTTCTTATAGTGAGAAGGATTTAAGCCATAGTCTACTACGCTGGCCAAGTGCGGATTGGTAGACTTCGCACACCTCAGAAAGTATTATACATTTCATAACATCTCCAAAGTGTGCAGGTTTCCTAAAGATGATCCTTCACCGTTATAGCAAGTGATATTAAATTTCAATTATAACACGTACGTAACAAGTCAAGAGGTGCGTGCCAGGATCGAACCCACACCTATCGGAGTGGGAAGCTGAATTTCAAACCACTAGGCTATCATTGCTCATCATAGTACATCATTATATTTAACCTGTCACCACTCGACTTTGGTTCCACGAATCTATTTTGTGAATTTTCTAATTAACCATCATACAATTCTAACCTGGAAATGTACTGGTCAGCTATCTTTTGATAGCTAATAGGACTCTCATTTTTAGAAGCTGGCAATGTGATGGCTACATATGTATGTATATCTTTCGATAGCCATAAGGTGTAACATTTTTTTACAAATCTAGAATGCCTTAAAAGACATACGAGTATATGACTGCTATGATATTGTTTTATTTTAAACATCGCCGTACTGGAGCATGACTTCATCGATACGATACCCGCTACATCCTAACAATCCGCTGTCACTGCCATCGCTAGAAGCGCGTTCGAATTGAGCGATTTCTATTCACAACGCGCCACGCAGCTCGCCGCATGCTCCTCAGTAGGGCAGGCCGCGTACCGTACTAATGTGTTTTTATGTACTGTGGCTTTTAACGTAGTCTAAAACCTAATACTCACCAGATCTGTTAGTTATCTCTAAGGAAGTAATGGTAAATACCGCTGCGACTAATACTTCATGCATTTACACTAAAACGTCCTACCTTAACTATAGTTACTATCAGTCATTTACCTGCAATCTGGTTCCCAGTGAATGGTAACTAACTAATATACACATTACCCCAATCATTTCAACATTTATTTCCATGACCTCAGATAAGAATACAACAGATATCACATTGTGAATTTATTCGTATACATTCTATTCTGTTCTATGTATGCAAAATAGAATTAATTTGTTAATTAAAATTAATAAATTAAATGAAATTAATAAATTAATATAACTTAATAATTAATTAAAACGAATAAATCCTAAATTAAATTATATTCATTTCCATAAATAAATTAAATTATAATTGTATTTTTGATCATTATCCCCTAAACTACTCGAATTAATTCACACTAACGGTCCAATCCTCCAGGCCTATTGAAGCTTGATTGCAGATGAAAGATGCCGTCGTTTGTGACTGCTGTTTGTCTATTTGCTACTCTTTTTACCTAAAAAAGGTTAATGTAGGTCTAATGAATTCACCTACTTACCTCGACCCAGGTACTTACCTGGTCAAATACGCGAGTGTCCAAAAAGTCTGATTTACGCTGCATATCCTATTAATATTATAAATGCGAAAGTTTGTGAGTATGGGTCTTTGTTACTCTTTCAAGCAATTACTAATGGACCGATTACGATGAAATTTAGTATGTAAGTAGCCGAAGACCCAGAATAACACATAGGCTACTTTTTCTCCCGAAGTTCCGAAAGCCAGCTGTTATGTACTCGTACATATGTGTATTGTATTGGCTACCTCTGATTATGACGTTTAGGGTACTAAATATACCGAAAACACAAAGCGTGCTTGTCATATTTTCAAGTTCTTTGTATCCATTGTATGCGCCAGGCCAAATATGGTTACATGCGGTTAAGATGGTACCACAATGCATACAATCGAGGCATCACGAGTCGTATTGTTCTGATCAATCCAATTAGTTTTTAGCTTATTTCTACGTCTTTCGATATTCTCACCATTGTGAGCACAGAGTTTCCACGGCATCGGTACAATTGGAATACCATTGGGGAACTAATATGCGGTATATATATCGTATATGTCCCCGCAAACGTTGCTTTGCCATATAAATGATTTTGCCGTTGTCGCAATATTTTGTATTGCTGCTCCTCTCCTAATCATCTTAGCGTGATGTTATATAGCCTCCCTCGATAAATGAGCTATGTTACACTGAAAGAAATTTTCAAATCGGACCAATACGAGTATGTCCTGAGATTAGTGCGTTCAAACAATCAAACAAACTCTCCATCTTTATATTATTAGTGTAGATATACGAGGACATATATCGAAGCTCAGACATTACCGAGATTCATCCGAGATACCTATACGTAAATCAAATATGAACCGAGCGCAATTTGTTTTGAATATTCATCTCCTAACTCACTTTCGATCAACTTTCCGCGCGAATATCGAATCCGGGGGCATTTCGTTTGCCGTATCCACGGCTTTTATTAATCCGGGCACCGTCATTCCGGACTGATTGGAAACATTTTTCTTATAGCACCAATATGTCTTTGGAAAAATTTGGCTTCAACCCATAAATAACTCCCGGGGTGAGTTCTAGGACATTGTCTGATAAGGAAATATGGAACTTTTGATGGTTTGCCCACGTTCTATCTATATGCTGATTTGTATGAGTTACAACTTTGTTGATGCAATTTGTACGGCTGTTCAATTATCTTCATGTTTGGCTGCTGATACCTTGGTCCCATAGATAGCAACATATATAATATATGTGCAAATATATACGCGAAAATTTTTTGTTATTCTTTCACGTCCAAACAGAGAAACGGATTGAGGTGATTTTTGGTATGGAGATAGTTAAAGGGCTGGAGAATGACATATGCTGACTTTTTTTTGCGAAAAATGTCCAATTTTCTGCAGAAATCGCGTTTTAACAATGAATAAGCGCTATAGATGGCGGTACCGGCGCCATAACGGTATGACGTTCGAACAAAATAAATTCTTTTTTCAAAAACAAAGACCATTATTTGCACAAATATTGGTACATTTAAAGATCTTAATCCATATTTTGTCTATTACGGCGTACAAATTTGTGGAACTAAGCTAATACTTATAATTATAATAATACCATGCGTAATAACAGCTAGTAATTCATTCATGTACTTTATCATCATCAGGTAATCATAAAATAGGCGGTGTCTAATTTGGTATCAGATAGCTGCGTGTGGAATTCTCATGACACATATTATATGGTCATGAGAACAAGGCCTTTAGTTTTTTAAATCACGCAAGGTAGTAAAACATGATGATGATATCAGACACCTTATCTGTTAGTTTATCACGTTATCAGATAGCCGAGGTAGTTACAGACGCCATAACAACTGTAATAACATTAGGTCAATCGTTTGCTAGATTTTTAGTATACGTGCACTGAACAATTCACAGGATAAAGCTGTAAACTCTATGGAATAACCATTGAATTGAAGAGATGCCGATGGAGTCTACGACGGTCCTATCTCGACCAAATAGTTCACCACCTGCTGATGGGGGAGTCAAGAGCCTCCGAAAGCGGCGCGTCTGCACGAAGAGAGTGACGAATGGAGACGCACGTCATGTTTGTTAAGGACAGAGATATTTGGCAGTCGGTGCTTACTGCCTATCCCGTTAAGGACCCCGTGTGATGGATATGTATGTATGTACGTTAACTGTATATGACAACTTCAATATGTCAGAGAAATTATAATTTCTTTTTTTAACAATATAATAATTGACGATAAACCTTCTTGTCCATAGACAAAACAACTCGTTGACTTCTGCGTATCACATTCCCCGTATTGTCGAATAAAGACGTCAGTTTCTTGACCCGTAAGAGCACGTGTGGGTTTCAAAGGGCGCTCAATAGGACCCTTTATCCGTACTAATTCCTACATAACAATATTCCCGGTAAAAGCAAAGGTCAGGGAACAAAGGGAATACTTTGCTTTTGCGAAGTCAAATGCCCGCACGTCCTGCTATCATTATTGCTATAGGACACACGTGGCTTAAAGCAGCGTTTCTAAAAGTGTATGGCCGAGAAATTTAGCGTCTGATTTAGCGTTTGATAGGTCGCGGGACGGGGGTTAATAACGTGTTTTTACACAAACTAGCCTATTTATCATATTAATTAGGTGTACATAATGTATTTGTCTATTTTCAAAATAAAGATCTTGTCCAAAGTTTGAGAAACTGGGCCTGGCGTGTGAGTTAATAGGTTAAACATGCCATCGTCAGAGTTCAAACGTATCTTCGCATTTAGTTTCATCAAAATCGGTTGAATGATTTATTTATGATAGCGTAGCAGACATGCGTAATTTATACCTCGAAATATGTACATATATACATACATGTATATATAAGAGGGTATTCTATTTGAAGTGTCTGGATACATCGTACCTGAGGACATAATACGAGTCAATACACGACCCAGTTTTCGTATTGGGTAGCTAGAAGGATATCCACGTTCGAAACTACATAGGTATGTTGAACGCTGCGTACGCACTAAGGCAGCGCTTCCCAACCGTTACGGTTCTCAAAGTGTAAAAAATTAAACGCTCCACAAAACTTCGTAGCACAGTTGAGATTATATGTATGCATTTGTATGTAAATATAAAAGTTTGTTACTAAATAATACATACATAATTAAGGATTTAGAACAAATCCAATCCAATCCAGAAGGATATCAAAGGGTCTGGGCATAGCTCTCTTTTAACGACATAGAAATTATATACGTATTATTTTTCACCCTTTTAGTGGTCCACTGCTGGACCGGGTCTCCTCTCATAGTGGGAAGAATTTAGACCTTAATCTACCACGCTGGCCAAGTGCGGATAGGTAGACTGGACGCACCTCAGAAAACATATTACTATTCTTAAATTAATGATCGTGGAAAGATTGCGTCTGTCGGAAAGTCTGGTTCGCTGTGAACGCGTCCTAACCGAAACCTACCGTAGTTTGGTCTGTTGCTGATCTATTGACGAATTTCCCACGGCGCGGTTCGTTCCGTCGGAAAACTGTCGCCACACTTATTTCGCTTCGTCGTTCAACTCGGATATGGTTTTTTCTTTACAAATGCTACATATAAGTATGTTTGGCTGTGTTCGCAGTTCGTTCGGTCGTATGGCGCACAATTACCGCCGTGACGAGGGTCGACCTAATTTGATATTGGTGATGTTGGTGATGTGCGCCACACACGGCGGGACGATGTGGGAAAATCGAATGCTAATAACGCAATTACACCGACCACTACAGCGTTATTAAATATCGATATACGAGTACGGCTGTATAGGGTTTGCGCTCTATGTTGACCGGTGAATTGATGTCGGATGATGCTGATGCTGACGCTGACGCTGATGCTGACGTTGACGCTGTCGCTGATGATGATGTTAACACTGACGCTGATGCTGATGGTAATGCTTATGCTGACGCTGATGCTGATGCTGACACCGATAGTTCGGTCGTCTGCGCCGAGACCATGGGGTCTAAATCATTGTACTCACCTCTGAGTATACTGAGCTACGTGCGTTTTATAAATTGACTATCACTCGCTATTGCGGTGAAAGAAAATATCGTGAAAGACTCTGCATTTACAAAAAATGTCTGTTACGTTTTTAAATATTGGTGAAATCAACTATCCAACCGTATTACCACCAGCGTGGTGGACCGGAGTCAGCATTTCCTAGAGTTCTTTATTACGGTTTTTCAAGATGTGTGTGTGATCAGCCAGCTATAAAACTAGCGTCGAGTACTGTTTCAAACCTTGTGCCAGAAGGTCCCTGTTCAACAGTGGGACATCATGGGCTATAAGCGCCCGTTCTGAGGTCACCGAGACACCTGGACCGTGAATAACGAAACCACAACTGACCATGGTGCGAGGGGGAAACAAGATGATTTTTTTTCTCAATCCATTAACATACGGTTAACGATTGAATGATATCGGATAAAAGTGAAAGTGTAATCGGAATCCGATTGCTTGCTTTTTTGCGTGCAGATAGATCTCTTACATGAATAAACAGACGTAAATTGCGTTTACAAATCGTTTGTGGAACGTTGAAGCGATTACGCACCGTCCGATTCCGTAATATGTACTTATTGAATATTTTGTACATGTACATACGTGAATAGGACATTTAAACATGTCCAATACTGTCTACTATGATGTCAAATTTTATATATGTATTTATGAGCTACCCTGTGTGTATTTGTTTGTGTGTATTTCAGGCATTTAATTTCCTAAGTTAGCCTTGTACAGAATTGTCCCGATTATTCTTATAAATAAATCTATACGTGTAAATAGAATTGAAGTGTCTATCTGTGATTTCAAAATAACTGTTTTCTCAAGTGTTTATAGTAATTTACGCACGATACTAAAACACAGACGTTTAAAAATCTTGGCTGTTGGTTTTCTCTTTTTGTCCACGCTAAACTCAGGAACGGCTGAACCGATTTTAATGGAACGTTGACTGGAAGATAGAGAAGGTTACAGGGCAAGATATAGGCTGCTTTTTATCCCACAATTCCCACGGGATCGGGGTTTATACATAATATAAATAATACAGAGGTTGTCGGCGCCATTTCCTTCTGTGCAGACATTTATCAAGTAAGTTTGCAAGTAAGTGAATAAGTTCAGTACTTTTCAATATGTCACGGACGTGGAATATATGCGGTGTTGTCTCATCTCGAAGTGGATTGCGAGCACTGGGGTAACTTTATTACGGAGCAATCACATGATTGGTGCAAACTTCTTTGTCGAAACCCGAATAGGTAACTTTGTGATGCGGCTGATCCAATAGCGAAACGGCTAATCTACGAGAGTCCTTGTTCGCTCTTTGGATTAATGACCGTTGCTGGTTTGTTGACGTGGAAATATACGATGTTTTTACTGAAATATTACGCCTAACCATTTCAGTAAACTACATATTACGCGAAGCTTCGGGTCAATTGGGCCATATTTTTGATTTGTCTTTGTAAATTTCCATTAAAACGGCATGACAATGATGTAATGGTTCAATCATAGTTTTGAGAGTTATGTGACGAAATGTCCATCTTTCTCGCCATTGGACAACCGCCTTCGCGGCCGTCTCGGATTTCGAATACTTAGCGCTGATTTATCACGCGCTTAGTACAGCAGTACCGTAGAGTCTACACTGTTGGCGATAAATCATCGATTTCCCGCGAACCCAACGATCGCTTCGTTCCACGTGTAACGTATTAAGATGTGCTCGCAATTAATGGATAAGCTCGATACAAATGACAATAAACACCAACTATTTCAATACGAATAGCGTTAGTCAAGCTATTGATTTCTTTTTTATTTTTTTATTTCATAGACTTTGTCATTGAGCTATTATACGATTCGGTAAGTCCACAAAATAATAAGGTTCCTAGACGCAAATAATTAAAATTAATCTTTAGGAAAAGCTACGGGATTTGAATATTGAATATTACTATTACAGAAATTGATATGAATTTTTATTTATGTGTTAGGATTTTTTGTTGTTCTATTCAAACTTGCGAACAATTTTTCACCTGTCGAATCTTGGGGCAAGGTTGACTTATGAAAGCGTTCGAAATTCCAAAAATAAGTCAAACAAGCACAACTCTGCGTGTAAGCGAATCCAGTTCTAACCGGTTCGAACGAGACAAAGATTGGCTACGACATAATCCACGATTCGGGTGACAGGACCCAGTGACCGATGAATCACGTTCATAATGCAAATTACATCGTACGCGAGCGATTTGGTGACGCGGGGGCTGCGTCCATTGCGGCCGATGCGGCTGCGTCGCGTGCGGCCGATGCGGCTCACGCGGCTAAGACGGTGTAGTTTAATCACATTTTGAATTTGAAGATTGATTGAATTAGGATGTTTTCATTCTAGTTTCTTTTTTTCATCACATTTCACTGCTTCTAGGTCGAGGTGTGTTTATCAAATTGTAAAATTTCAAATCTTAGAGGCTGATATAGATACTGATTCGCGAATAATTATCTAAACGCATAACCAAGCATGTCCTAGTTAAGAATCGAACCCACAAGCAGATCATAGCAAGGCAATGAAACAGCGATTGACCGCCAGCCAGCGCGGGTATCGCACGGCAATATCGCACGACATTACCGCACGCTGCCGTGATTCGGCAACGCTCCCGGCAGCGCGCGGCGGCGGGGTCGTCGAACCGCGAACAATGCCGCGGTAATTGTTTACATTACCCGCCGCCAGTGATACCGTATCGGAACAGAGTATCGATGGACCGCGGCGTAACGCCTCGGGCTCGCTTGTCGATAACGCGACACTCGCTGTACTCAGCTTTGCTACATTTCGAATATCGAAGGCGGGAAATAGTGTGGGGGGGAGGATGTCTCCCACATTTAAAGGAAAGTCCCAATTGTAGCGTTACTACATTTTTCTCCATGTAATTGTAATATTTGTATGCCAAAATCGGCACAATAAACGGCACTAACTCATTTTATGTAACACCTTATAATAACCTTATTGACAAATAAATGTTTGAATTTCAATTCTTTTGTTCTTCGCGTATTCTTTTTAGCTAAGTGTCGCGTCTTAACAAAAAAATTGTTTATTCGTTAAACAAAGGGATTTTACAAAATTTATCATGCAGTTGTTGGGACATCCTTTTAAGTAACTAAAAGTTTCGCCTATCCCAGGTCGTCCCGCT
This sequence comes from Myscelus amystis hages, assembly GCA_018244895.1. Lineage (NCBI taxonomy): Eukaryota > Metazoa > Arthropoda > Insecta > Lepidoptera > Hesperiidae > Myscelus > Myscelus amystis. The sequence continues at coordinate 415 of DWQT01004080.1, read as the reverse complement.
CTTCCGTTAAAAGTGTTTTACTGTACAATTACAGTGAAATAATTTTAACATTATTTTAAATTTACCTACACTGAGTTTTGTGTGTGTGCGTGTGTGTTTGTGTGTTTCGTCCTACGTGTTTTAATTGTGATGTTTTGTTATCTGTCATATAAAATTGTTTCCCAATAGCACAACATTTATCTATCGGTCGCGTGCCGCGCTAGGCCGATGCGCCGCGCGTCCGATGCACGCGCCTTTGCGCAAAACGCAACCCAAATACGCGAAAGCGGTTCGTTGAACCGCGGCTTGCCCAAGCGCGGCCCGCGGCGGTGACGTCAGTAGGGCTGCCACCAAGTTACATTACATGGTTCCCAATCTATATTGAACACTAAGTATACTAAGTAGACTGGCCTCGTGGTCGAGCGGTTACAGACCC
>DWQT01004079.1:0-11648 GCA_018244895.1 Myscelus amystis hages | reverse complement strand
ATATATATATATATATATATATATATATATATATATATATATATGTGTGTGTGTGTGTGATCGTAATATTACACCGACGAGAACAGAACGACGCGATGCGATAGCATTGATATTGTTTTGTGCACTTTTATAATTACCTATGTGAATTTGAATTGATGTGCAATTGATTTTTTTTTGCCCATATAAAAGGCTGAAAATGGATTTATGGATAGCATAATTGACGAATACAAAAACATAATTTGATGACCCAATTTTGTATCAATAATTATTGCAAAATTGTGCATATCAATATGTGTCATATTTCTTAGGGTTTTTTTTCCACGGTAAATTGTTTCACTATCTGGTGTCCTCGCGTAATGTGAGTTTCAATCTATACTCTAACACGCTGGACAATTGCTGGTCTTCGGGTTTTAACCATCTCAAACACCATGCAGAACTAATAATATAAGGCTTGTAAACAACTTCGTTTCCTACTAGCTGACCCGGCAAACGTTGCTTTGCAATATAAATCATAATTAACACTCCCGCAACCGCTCTTACAGCTGGAATATCGTAAAATCCGTTCTTACCTGACCTCTACTCGCCGAAAGGAATAGTCCTACCAAATTTCAAGTCTCTCGGTCTTCTGATTCCAGAGATGTCGTGATGAGTCAATATAGATTACGTTGAATTGACTAGGCTTAATTTTTTTTTTTTATTTTATAACGATAAGAACATTGTTTCTGTACAGCGCGAGATGGGCCGGTCAATCGCTTGCACAACGCCGGTATTAGCATAAACCGTGCGGCGCGCGGCGTCGTTATCCGCCACGGGGCGACGGCGCTCCGGCCGAGGGAATCGATGGGTGTCCATAACAAATGATCACGAACCAAAAGCGTCATAGGTCAACTCATGTATACGTCATGGTAATGAGGGGAAATTTTAAATGGATATCCATTTTACCGCTCAATCTCCTTTTCCCGTGTACGAGAATTTATATTGGCGTGTCTGTTTACACGCAATTATGTTTGAAGAAACAAAACTTTGCTTTACAATAAATCGAAGAATGCGTCTCTCGATCCGGGGTCAGTTCTAATTGATTTGAGATGAATCCTTGATTCCATCATTGGGTATCTTCCGAGTCCACGGAAAGCGCGGCGCTCATAATATAGGAAAAAAAACTTAGTTTTGAATTTTCATCGAATTGTCCCGTTTTTCTTGAAGATAACGTCTTTGTACCAAGTGAGTATTATAATGGGTGCCTAACAATGCTCCCTATTTATAATCGATTTCCAATTTGTTTTCCGTATCTTCGTTTCACGTGTCGCTATATCATATCGACGTTTATATTCGTCACGAGTGAACGTGAGTTGTTTATGTTCAATACGTCAAAGCGAACCTTTGAATAAAACAAAGAAAAGGCGGCCTCACCGGGTAGGTATTACTAAAGTATTAGCATGAAATCTCGCAGCCGTATCGCCCGCGCCAACCACTCGCCGTCCGCTCAATGTCACCTTATATTATTTTGCGACATTCGAGACCGCTTTTAAAACGTTTCGCTTAAATGTTATTGCGCTGAGCGTGTTGTAGTTGCACAGATTTATCAGTACGCGAACGGGTTATGGGCGTGAAATAGAGAAAAATATTATGGTATGTTTTGACGGGATATTACGTTGCAACCGGTTCGGTGCTGTCGTGTGTATGCGACATCGATGTGTCTCGACAAATTATATCCTTTGTTACATTGTCACAACTGTGTCACAGTTACCTATACGATATTAATTTTAGTGTGATATAACAACTTAACCGCAATTATTTTTGGGAAATCAAATTACATATTGCACCACTTGTTAATAATTCTAGTTTATATAAAAGAACGTGTGTAATTTGAAAGTGCTCTGAGCTTTCGATAGGCTAAGTTAAGCAACGTTTATTAAGCGCGGTCACCTGTTAGCTTTGAGACCGCTATCAACGAACGAATTTCCTCGTTAAGCAGTCAACTCGATTGGCAATATTAGGCAAGCGATTAAACCACTGCCCGATTTCCGTATGTCTACTTAGTTAAGTGGCGGTATTCTTGGTTAAGGTAGATCTTCAACAGACACGGGAGAGTAGCATCAAATACCTGATAGAACTGTTGCAATCGCGTGTGTTACATGCATTATGCAACGCATTATGCAGTAGGGGCGTTATTGTGTCTCTATGACGTATAATTACGTTACGAATGCACGAAGGGTCAAAAATATTTTCATAGTCCTAAGAGTATGCGAATGCATGCAAATCATGAATATTTAATGAGACATCCGCCTTAGCCGTGACCTTTATTTTGGCCTTTCTCCCGCGGCCATTGTTCTCGGACGGTCCCGGCCCGCGCTGGCGGAATTTATCTAATGTCTGTTTGTTTGTTTCTTGCAGGTAACTATGCGGTCTCGTCGGGTCTAACTTTATGACGGTATGCGCGCTGCTCAATATTTATCTCACATTATTTAACGAGCCATTTCGAACGTTGTTGTGTGGCATGTTCCGCGGTGTGTGTGTGTGTGTATGTACCTTTATTTGCGTTTAGCGCATGCATTATTGCATTCCCGCGTTTAGTATTATTGTTTTGTGGAATGCGTTTATTTAATATTAATTACATTACCTGATTATAGTGCCCAATATCTTTGTCCGTACAAAATAAAATATTGAATGAAAATCTTAGTCTTATTTAACATATTATAAGTAGTGAACAATTTCATCGGGCAACGAAATGTTTTTCTCAGTTTACAGTGACAGTTAATTTGGTTTCATAACTTCGATAAATATATTCATATCGACGGTGATTTTTTTTACTGTAGGTAATATTAAGAGTTTTTGTGACTACTTTTTCTCATGTATCGATCTATTGTCGGTGAGATCGTGGCTCTGGCAGCTCACGTCTATCAATGTCTCTCTTGTCTCTTTTGTCCTGTCCTCCGGTTAACTTTAGGTTGGGAGCAAAAAATAATTTTCATTCCCGCGGTGACGCAATCGAACGCCGATCCGAGCGATTATCCCGAGAGCGAGCGAATGACTCAGTCGTTAGCCTTGCAGTGTTCTAACACGCGCGGAGATAGATTTTCGTTTTAATTGCAAACTTTTTCATGTAAATCCACGACACGGCTCCGGACGCGATTCGCACGCGCATTCCTCGAGTGAATTCGATATCGCTGAAACCGCATAGACGCGGGGTCGACGACCTCGCTCGCGACTGAAAACGGCTTCATAGGACGTTGTTGACGTTAACGCGTCGTACGGTGTGAAAAGGTCGTCGGGACGGCGGCGCGGGCGACGTCACTCGACGCTCGGTTTTTTGTCACCGATTCCGACTCGTCGTCGTCGACGGCCGACGCGGGTTTGATTAACGACCGTAACACGATCGTGCGTGTCTCAGTCTCCACTGTTCGGCCCACATGAATAAATTAATACCGACGCGGATTCCCGCCCACGCGCCAAACAAATAGGGACGCCTGTAATAACTCAAATTAATGATATCGCCTAAGTGCGAATCGATTATGTATTACCGCAAAAAAAAACAATATTGATGACGGTTCATCTTATTTTGTCGTTTAATATTCGCAATGTCTAATTTAATGATTCCACAATTTGTGACTTTTCAAAATATAAATAACGTAGGAATTTATCCATTTTATAACCGATCGGAGACAGTTTCGTGGCCAATAAAAATGTACGATAAGAATTATTTAATTTTCAGTGGTCTCTTAGCACATAAAAAATGGCGTTACGCTTGCTTCATACATATATGTACATACATATGTAAGTGTAGAATGCCTTTCATTTTCGAAACAGGTTCGCAACAGTGTGAGTGAATCTGTATTTGCGATTTTTAACTGTAAATTCTATACCGGAGAATGTGTCTTATTATGATAGAGAATAATTGCATTTTAAATTAAGAATGATGTATGTATTTTTAATTACTTTACGCGTGTTAATCCGTTGATATATGTAGGTATACATATGTGACAGTCGGAAAATAGTTAGTAGGTAGTAGAGAGCGTTTTGGTGATGTCGGCTCGGAATGTTACGAACGTAACAGATCAAAGAAACCGTGAAGAGTTTGTGTATAAACGCGGATGCCGGCACGCCAAATGTGCGACACTTCAGTATCCACACAATCCATTCGCTCTGAAACTCCAACATCGCCTATGTTCACGTCTCGTGCGCGCGTTCGTCTGTTCGATTTCGGGCGAGCGCGACCGATGACGGAGCGTCGTCACTTTCTAAGGGGCGCGCGCGCGGCGGGCGAAATGAAGTGTGTCGCGTACGCGGACAGCACTGCAGCTGCGCGATAGATTCAGCGCTCTAACGCGCGCCGGAAACCATCAATTTAGATAGTGCGCCGGATCGCCGCCGCGACGCCGTAGGATGCAACTAACTATTACACGGAGGAAGCCGTGATTTACGACCTTCATTGTTTTGTGTTCGAGATCTCTCGCATCCTCATTTAATTGACTGCTCCTACTCGGTAAGTGACTAGTGAGTACTCGGGGCCCGAACGGTGTATTGCTACGAAAATATTGTTAACGACAATGATGGCGATCTATGCATCGCACCGCAGGAAACCATGCTGCCGCTACCGCACTGACAGTAGAAAGTGAATATATACATATGTACGAAATCTCCCGCTCGATATCGCAATAACAATCTCGGACACATGTCATTTCGTCGGTGTTCGCGTGTGCCGCGACAGTTCGCCCGGCGGCGATTTGTTAGTCGATTTGCGGAATCCGATCCGTGGCCGGTAATTGATTCGGATGAGCGCGGAGCCGCCACACGCCATCTGCTCGGTCGCTCCCTTCGCGTTCTATTTACATTCCGCACCCCTCGGTGTACACGATTTGTCTCTATTAAATATAGGAGCGACGAGACATCCCCGACAGTATTGTACATCCGAACCGACTTCGAACGGCCGGGTAACTTTGATTGTTGTGGGTAGTTATTGTTATTATTTCTGTGATAATTTGACGCACGGCTAATTCCAAATTAGTAGTAATGCACATATAAAAACTGTATAAAACTATAGATATCCAAGGCAACAACAGGAAACAAATCATTGCACAAATGTTTGTCACAAGTCAGAGAATCGAACTGACGACCTCCTGTTACGACCGCACCAACGGATCCGTGAGTTCGGAGTAGTAAGCGGTATCGTTTTCAATTGTTTATCGCGCGCATTAATAGGTTCACACGCCAAATTACACATACACACTCACACACTCGCACACGCACACCGCTCGCAATCCGATATTGCTTTTCCGCGGCGAGTGTGGATATTGTTGAGCTCGCGTTGCGAGTTTGCGAGTTGTGAAATTATCACACCCGATAACATCGACGATTTCGATACGAAACGGGCCTCGTACGATTTGTCGTCGGTGATTCCCTCGTGCGCCAACCTACGCATATAATTACTTGCGTATTGCAATACGTTGTGTCGAATTGTTGTGGTACCTACATAATAGTATCGACTACACAGCTCACCGCTTTATCCCTAATGAGGGGTTTTCGAAATACAATTGGGAATTGTGGTAGGTACTCAAATCGTTCTTTGTGTACTCGAATGGAAATGACACCTTTCAATTTAATCTTATCGCAGTGCGTGTTCTCTTCCGCGCTGCGTGCGCGGCCGGGGCCGGTCGCGTTGCGATACGATCCGTTTCTTAGTCATCGGTGTTTGTTTAAATCGAATGTTGCTTTCGTATATCGAATACTTTCTCGCGGCGAGGCGAGCGGGCCGCGTCGCGTCGCCGATGTATTGTTTATGAAAAGCGGGTCAGAAGAAAGCGATTGCGGGGTGGGGTGGGGTGGGACGGGGCTGCGCCGGTCACTCGCCGATATCTCCCCGCGCGCGGGTCACGGCCATCACGGCGGCCACGTGACCGGCCGCCGGTAACCATAGCAACGGTCTTCGTTTGGACACCTTGGAAGTATTGCGATCTGCGTAGATTTCTCTTTTTCGCTACACCTTCGGACGGGCGTTGCCAGACGTCCCGATTTTTGCAGGCTTAGTCCCTCCCGCTTTCGGGGATAACAAGACCGGGCAGCGTGGCTGAGAAAGTACGTCCCAAAGGACTAAGACGAGCCAACCACCTGACGATAGGGTAAATCTGATAAACTGAATAAATTTATATGGTTACTTTTTCTATCTATTGTCACGTATGTAAACGTTATTCAAAATTGAAATAAAATGATAAATATTTAAAAACTTCCGATGGTATCCGTTTTCTACTATGTCCCGGTTTCGACGAAAGAATCCCGCTCTTTTCACTCAAAAGTTTCAAAATCCCGACTTGGCAAAATAAAAATCTAGCAACGCCGCTTTAGACTCACTTTTCAGACGCGTCTTCGCTCCGTTTCTGTTACGATTAAACCGAGTTCGAGACGTGGCCAAGGCGCTGTTCGTTTTTTTTTTTAATTTGCGCAAACGTTTGTTGTCACCTCTTTGATAACGATTGAAGTCTTAGAAACATTAAGCTTATTTGATACAATATTTTTATGAATGTCTTATCTTGACTGGCCTATTATTTGGGGACCTTGACTGTTGAACTAGAGATAGTTAGTTCGATTGTTACCCAAAAGCAACTTATTGTTATATAAAAGTAATATATCGTTATATATAATATATATGTTAAAGATGAGCTATGCACCTAATAGGAAGGGTCTTATGTAATTCGATTATATAATACATATAAATGACACTTTGAAATGTGTCTGTGCTGTCGTTTTATAATGTGCCGCTTCTGTACGACCGTCATATCTAGCTAGTGCCACGGCAGTGGCTCTCAACTTGTGGTCAGCGAGGACTGAATCTAGAAATTAGATCTTATAAAAGGTAACATCAAATTATTGTTTGCCTATAAAGTAACATAATATTCATATATACACGTATGATCGTAGTACGTCTAGAGGCAAGTATCGTGGAAGTAAGTGATCTGATCATAAATCTTGATACATTATCGCAAGAAATGTTTAATGATTTTGTTTCACTGTTCTTGAATTCATTGTAATACGTGGAGATGGAGGAAAATTTGAATTCAATGTATTTATTTTTTAATTTCGCTGATCGCGAAAAGGTTAAGAACGTCTGATAGGTATAGTTGAGTGTTATGGTGCGCGCGAGTCGAATCAGGAATGCATTTGCGCAGCGCGCGCCCCGCACCCGCCGCCCGCCGCCCGCCGCTCGCGTACGGGTGTCGCTCGCTTGTGTCCGCCCGCAAGGTCGCCCCGAGCGCCGCGCGAGCGAGCCGCGAGCCTCTTGCGTTACCGTCGCGATATCGTTTCGTCGACGACTTTTCATAAGTTGAACATTGAAATGTACAACATTTTCCTTTGACAAATCTTTGCTTGTTGTTAACGAGTAGGCATTGAACGTTTATCGACGTCGAATAGATGAGGCTACTTAGTATTAGTTTATATCTTACCGCCAATAAACAAACGCTTCGCACAGTGATTCGTGATGTGTAAAAGTATAGGTAGCCGGTAAACACACCGTAGGTACCCCGAATCGTCCCAAGTTTCTGTTTCTCTCCCTTCGACGATAAATTCAGGAATGCTAAGCTCATCGCAACAATTGCATATAATACTGTTTATCGATAGATTTTTTTTTCACTTTTTAATTTATACCTCTAAAGGCGAGCCGCTGCAAAAAGTTATCGGTAGTTGTTCCAATGTCGGGTGAAGACGTCGCCGCGAACACAAATCCGATGGATGACGCTAGGCGGGTTCTTTGTAAACTACTCGTACGTTATTACGTCAAGTCGAAATCATCTTTAATTATTTTATTATAATGAGGCTGAGGATGAGGTAGCCGGCTCGCGATCCTCGTAATATTAATCGGTACTGTAATGTTGTGTACATTTTTTATCGTCCGTCCGTTTATTTATTTTTTTCATCTTACGCGGATTAATTTTTTTTTTCTCATCTCGTATCTCGCCACGCAGTACGAGACCTCGAATATTTCAATGTACTATTAGTGTCTACTTAAATATACAGCTAAATGACTCTCCAGTTGACAATATTTGCAGGGAGATAAAGGATTTTTTTTAACAATGACAATAATTCTTTGAATGACTCACTATTTTCTTATTTCCCTTATATGATACAATTTTATATCGAGTTTCATATTTATTTATTCAATTAATAACCTTTATCTTACTTTCAAGTTGTATACACATGCACATGCGGAGGGAACCGTCGAGTGCCTCCTATTATCACTTTCAGCATTTTTATTTATATCAGGACGTCACAAGCTGTTAAATTATAACGCCTAATTAATGAAACATAACCCACGTTCTGTCCTACAAAGTGCCCTCGGCGACATACTCGTATCTCTTTATTAGATTTTTTTTATCTTTCTACATCTCGTTTACGTATCATTAATTGCTCGAATGAGAAAAAGCAATTAGTGGACAATGTTCTTGCCGGACGATGAACTCGGTAAGTGTCGTTTTCAAAGTTGCGAATAGCGTTAAAACGAAAAAGAGACTCATTCACTCGCCGCCGCCGTTCATTGAACGAACAGATTGCACTCGCTTTCGTATCCCTCGGACGCGCCGACGGCGATTGAACGCCGGTAATGGTGAAATATCACAACATCGTAATTATAATGATGGATTCATAATTACATTCTTGTGACCGTGTGCCGTGCGAGTGCGTTCGCCTCGCGCGCGGCTTCTCGCGAGGCGATGCTTGTCGCGGCGCTAAGTTTATCGTCAATAAGTTGTATAGAAACAGTCGTTCGTTTAATTAATATGCAAAAAGGAATAATAAGTAAACGAACGTATGAATAGTAAAGCGGCGAGCGAATGGCACGTGGGACGCGCGCCCACTCGCCCCTCGCGCCGGAATCGATAAATCACCGCGTGTTTTGATGTCCGCGATCTTTTTACTTCGCCATCTTAGAAAAAAAAATAAAACTTTAATAGCACGCCACGCGATCGATGCTATTTATCTAACAAAGACTTCATTGTATGTACCATGTCGTCGGCCCTAGATAAGTGCTCGACAGACGCTCGGGGATGTGGTAGCGATTAGATATAATCGAAAATACCGTGTATTTTGCCTGAGTAATTACCAAGATTTAGATGATTTAGAAGGCACAGTTAAATTTTGTTGTTCCACTGTTCCACGAGGCTCACTTATCATAATAAGAAATGGTCTACTACGCTAAGTATGACCCAATTTGACGCGCTCATTGCTATTATACCTATATCTCGTGTAATGAAATGGCCTAAATACTAAAGTATCGTGAATATTATCTTTGCTACTAGTATCCTAATTTTCAAATCAATTGTTGCACGTCCCGAGAACTTGCAGATTCATAATTGATGCGCGCATATTAAACGTGTTACCGTTTCGACACAATCCAATTTGCATTTAGAGAGGGCAATCGGGCGTTCGGTTCGGTTTCAATTATCGAACGTTTCGAATGTAGCGATATTGTCGTTCGTGTAAAGTCCTAAACTCGCACCGGTTATAGATTCCGTTTGCGGCTCGAGCGATAGATACCATTCCGTACGGGAATCGAGCCAAGTGTCTCGCCGTCGCGCAGGTATGCGATACCGCTCCTGGGCCCATTCCGAATGGAAATCCCGCCCGACACTAACTTACTGTCACATTACTAATTCAATGCCGTGTTACATTAAGTCGAGCAAATAGGAAAGGGAATATCGCGTTGGATGTTTTCAAAGTCGCCCCGATGCGTTACGAACGATTGCATTGGATTTGCGATTCCGTTGTTTGTGTCGTCTGAATGGTATCGTTTTGTAGTGTTCATCTTTTGTCTTTGATCTATCGTACATATACTCGTGTGATCCGTCAAACGAATTACGTAAGAATTATTACGTCTTACCCCTTGGTATTTTAAAAGATCGATCCCTTTTCGCGATCTTATTCATTACGTGTTTATACGGTCTCGTATTAAAATAAATGTGAGAGGATCCTCGATGATTTGATCATTTCAATGTTGAATCGTTTCTAAAACGTTTCTCGTTTCAATCGGTTCGCTCGAGCCCTCGAGACTTCGCGGAAACGTATCGGGTTTTATTCATAAGGTCCTCCCGCTTTAAAATTGATTCCGTTCCGATGCGAAATAAAGATGTGTGTAAGCTTAAGCGTCTTCGCCCCGTAACGGGAACCTTTTACATACATATACGTCAGCCTTCACCGAGGATTTGCATAATATGACATTTGTTATCCGCTCCGCTGTCGGATGCCGTGAACTCGAATGTTCATAAGACGTACAACGACTTATTTCACGATACAAAAAAAATGTGTGTTTAAAATTTTCGTCTTACAATTTGAATTACGCCACGATGTTAAATTCTTTTGAATGTTCTTTTAAAATTCTATTTTTATACAATCGTGAATTTGATTTCAATACATCCACGTATGTGTGCTGTTTTTTTTTTCATTATATGGAAGTAGCAGATGAGCATGCAGTCCATCTGACGGTAAGTGGCTACTGCCGCCCATGGACATTTGTAATCAACCCCAGAAATAATTAGATTCTTATCTCAGGCCGACCACAGATGCGCCGCTACCACTGAGGACTAAGCTGGAATGCCCCGAAAAGTATGTCTCCCTTACCACACCCTTCAAACCGGAACACAGCGGCGCTTAACACTGCTGTTATAAGACAGAAATAGGTGTGGCGGAGGTGCCGCCGGAGTCGAACCACAGAGGTTACCGTTACCGTATGTAAACCTCGTACGAATTGACGTTTTGAGCGGTTCGTTTACGACGGCGAGAAATTAGCTTTTGCGTCCCAATATTGGGTCAGTTTCCTTTGGCACGTAAATCAGACGTAAAACGTTTTCAATCACGCCGCTGTACTGCCTGTTTATTTTATAGCAGTCGTGGAACCTAAAATAAAAACAAAACGCAAGAGAGGTGTAAAGGGACACCCGGATGGAACGAAGTTCCTTTCTATTAATTAGTGAAGGAATTGTAGGAAAATTTTATTTCTTTTAATTGGCAACACTAGTGTGTCAAACAACTTCCGTCTGAATTTTTCGTAAGAATTTTTTCCGTCTAGCCTCCTTCGCAACGCGCGATAAGGAACTGCGTTCCAAAAATGTTTATGAATACTAGTATCTACTACTAACCCGTATCACAAAAGTTTAAACCATTAACAGGTGGTACTTATAAATTTCTCATAACGATTTCATTCAAAACAATATGGCGAGGCATTAAGGAGTGAAACTCATCTATTCTCTCCTCGCATTGTGGAACGTTATTATGGTGGCCATTAAAAAGAATTGATAGAGGCCACGGTATAGGTGCCAAGCAAGGACACGTGGCCTTAATTTAGCCGTAAATGGCTTGGAACTTCAGTGCCATAAGATTCAAGGCTTGTTACGAATATGTCACATTAGCTTTTTCCCGCGGCTTTATTCGCGCAGAAATCGAATTTTCAAAAACCAAAAGAAATGCGTTAGATTTATACCAACCAAACGCGTTTATGGTATTCAGGTGTCTAAGTGAAAAAACACGACAAATTTGTTTTTCTTCAAGGTGAAGGTGAATCACCTTCCTGTTTTATATATGTCGGAGACTGCGATTTCGTTGTTTAATAAGTTGCTCAATTGACTATCATATGCAGTACCGAAGCACAGGTGAACGCCGTGACGTCA
>DWQT01004078.1:0-11648 GCA_018244895.1 Myscelus amystis hages | reverse complement strand
GGGTAAAGAGGAAGTCCTCGAGGCCCGAACTCCTCATGGCGCGTGCAACATCGTGGCATGAGATGAAGGAGATTGGACTGGATCATTTTAGTCTGATATATTTCTATATTTTAACTATAATTAGGCAGACTAAGGTATTATATTTTGTGATAATATCAATGTTGCCTTGCAAATGAACCTCCATATGAATATTCAAACGGCACAGGCTTATCCAGAGAGTGTGAGCCGATTCGATAGTCTTTATATAATAATAGTGCTTCTTTATAGATAGTTTTAGGATACCAAATTTATAATAAACGATAAAGGTACAGATACACATGCTTATTTGTAACACAAAAGCATGCTACTATAGCGTAATTGCTACTTAGTAGCATGTGTACGTAAGTTGCTACAAAAATGCATGCTACTTTCATGCAAGAGCATGCGCCAAGCATGCTTGTAAGTCGCATGTGTATCTGTACCTTGAGCGACGCTCACTTTACACGCAGCGGTCATGTTCAAGTTTCCCAGCTCGTTAATCTTGCACTCATCAATGTGCTGGGCACTCTTGTAGCAACTCCTGAGCATTGTGGCCCCATCGCCGCAGTCCAGGTCGACTGTCAGCTTCGACGTGCTCTCCGGTATGAAGTATATCGCAGAGAAACTCAATATCGTCACTATTTGAAACAGTATTAATATAGGCTTCTGAACTTTGAACCTGTAATGAAAAAGAAAGAAAACAATAAGAATATGAATGTATCTGTGGCGTGCTGGTTGGTAACAATGCCACATATCAAAGTGCGCATACCGTGACGATGTATCTCGCTTAGTTGAATGATAATGTCTTCTTTCTATGATAAGAAAGAAGATCATAATTATTACGAATTATATTTATTCCCTAAATGAACTAGCCAGCTTTGCATTGAGATAAATACAGAAATATTGTTGGAATTGCAACACAGTACGTGAAACAGAATTACATCAGATAGTTCTAATAAAGGAGATTGAGATAGCGCGTGATATCGCGACTGATAAGCGTAACCATAAAGGATTATAGCAAACTAACTGCATACAATAATACTGACGGGTAAGTATTTATGGAGCAAGGCCTGTTTTTACAAGAGTAGAAACAAAACGTTGATTTTATATCCAATGTACGCATGTGTCCGATGAGCGTTGAGCTGAGGTTGGTGCGTGCCGACATTAGTGCTCGCAACCAGTTTTCGCCAAGAGCGAAGTATTCTTTTATATTTTTTAACAACCTAAAATAACTTTGCAACTGTTTGTTTCGTTTTAGGCGAATTTTATTAAGCAACCGGCTACCCGGCCTAAACTTGCGCGCTTGGTTCACATTTTTATGTTATATAGGCATTGAGCGCCTAAGCTCATACATCTGAGTGGCAAACATAAAAAATCTTCTGAAATAAATAATTCTTTTTCATCAAAATTTCAAATAGTACAATGGTGATTGTAAAGCGTCGTTAGAAAATAACCTGCTACGCATTTTTAAAACTTAAGCAGGGCAATGAGTCAACCATAAATTAGTATTTATCATCGCGTATCTTCGACTATTGAAGAATCGCGCGTCTTTCTTGGAAGGTCTCATATGTACGGCGCGCTTAAGTTTAATTTATAATATACCTTTAAAAAGTAGGTATATGGTATCCAAGCAACCAAGGAACTCATCCGCGCATGGGTACTTTAAGCTACCTGCTCATATCTATATTTAGCGTAAAACGTGGGATGAAGAATCAATAAGTCTGAAAGCCCGCGGCGCCAGTTCGACGAAAATTTTCATAAAATATGCGAGTGACGTATTTTGGAATATGCTACGTATATGTTATGTAATACGAAATGTAGTCAATTTATAAATCTTATTGGTACATAAAAAATAGCCGAAATGAATATATTTATCAAAGATTTTATTTAAGTGTCATACAATTACAATCGTCGCCTGATTTGTAACTACATAACACTGTGGAAGTTCTCGCGAGTGGAGTCAATTGATCATTGATTTTCTTGGTGACTATCCACAGTACAAATAAATTGAGATACAATACTTGTAAACTAGGTAATTGCTGCATAATGGATACAATGTCACAATATATATAACGATTCTGGTCGTGCTGATATCGTCGCGGCAGTGATACCAACGCAATAAACACATGACGGGCATTGAGTTACGTGAATTCTGCAAAATATACCGGTATGGCAATGCAGGTATCGGATATCTTAATACTTATATTATCTAGAGCGAAACACGAAACAGAACGATCGCATCAATTAGGCACGAACAATATCTTTACATAGTATAAAACAAAGTCGCTTTCCGCTTCCTGTCCCTATGTATGCGTAGATCTTTAAAGCTACGTAACGGATTCTGATGCGGTTTTTTAATAGATGGCGTGATTCAAGTTTTGTATGTATAATAACACCATTATATAGCAGAGAAATAATGTTATTTTTGAAATTTCTAATGTGCTGTCGTACACAACTAGTACATTTATCGTACACAAGCTAGTATAAAATAGATAAGTAGGTAGGTATTGGATTCGCAGTAAATTTTCGGAATCGCGACAGATTTATTACGTAGCACGATATCAAATATATTATTTATGCCAATGATAATGATTATCTCGTTCGACAACAGAATCTTTTCATTCAGAATCTGACTTCATTCGTTAGAGCGATTCGCTAAAGTATAAATAAATATAGAGATGCAGTCTCGTCCAATAAAATCGCTTCTAGGAGCATTGTGAACATTATATGTAAATGTATTATTAAATGAGGGTTTAAAAGTTACTCTATAATTTATTTAGCATACTTTAAGGTATGTGGGTTTCCTCGCTGTTTTCCTTGACCGTTATAACGAGTGATGTTTTTATCCTTTTATTATTAAAAAAACGAGTAACATGCTAATTTTAAAGTAATAAAACGCACGTAATAAGGCCGAGAAGTGTGTGTGTGTGTGTGTGTGTGTGTGAGAGAGAGAGAGAGAGATTGAATTTTATACCGCTAGTCTATCACCGCCTTTTTTCTATTGAACTTTATATGTATCCAACCATCCAGGTACTAGCATCTGCCTTTTTCAATGCAACAACAAGCGTCTGTCCAAATGGTGACATGAACATTGACATTAAGAGTACGTATATATGAATAAAACAATTTGAATTTGAAAAAAAATATTGACAAGAAAGTCTATGTGTAAGCTCACAAACGAATTCAATACAATATTATGTACCTATGAATAAAAAACATTTCAAGGATGCGCATAACATTTTAAGAATGTTACCTTACTGAATCGGTCCGTTGATTTTTTCCCGATGTACATGATAATGAAGTAATCACGTTACTGACTGTGGCACGAAAATAATGTTGAATACTCACCTGTCCGCTATAACGCCGAATAAAGGTTTCGCTATGAGACCAAATATCGGCAGTACTGTGTAAATCAATCCAACTGTTGCTGATGAGAAACCCAGTTGCCTCGCGTACGTTGACAGATACGGGACCAGGGGAGCGGTTCCTGGGAAACAAAAGGGACTTCTAACATGCTACCTTCATTCGTATAAATCTATCCCGTATAAAAACGATATAGATTTATTTCATTTATGTGCATCTATAACACATAAAACGACTTGGATCTATTAAATAGAAATTTAACATATAAAAATATGTATATAAAGCTATAAAAACATAACACGAAGTACTTGGGGTATCTACATCTAAAATTACAGTCAATTTATTTCACAACTTTACTGATATTGGGTAAATTGGAAACATCCTCGATTGGCCCACTCAGATAATAATTATGTGCCAAGATAGAGCATTTGAGAAAAGACAAGGTTTAAACATACTACTGTAGATGAATTCTTATTTAAACGATTTTTTCGCAAAACATGTGTAAATCCGAGACTTTTGTTAATAATATAGTCTAAATTAAAATAAGATTTACATAATGATGTTGCTACCGGGTAATTCTGGCTACTATATGTTTAATTTATATTGTATTTAATTACATAAAGATAATTAATTAGCCATCGCTGTGAATTGGAGAACACCCATTTCTTAAATCTCTTTGTTATTCCATTGTTAATTATAGATCTGTTCTTGAAACGAGGTTTTAGTTCATAATAAGTGTAGTTGCACTAGTTTTTAAATCAACCTAAATTATTCTATCTACGGCACATAGGAATCATAGACAGATATCTGTAGCTTTGTAAAAGAATTATTTAGTCCGCTTCACATATCTCGCAGCAAATATTTAAAATTGCTTAAAGTTCATAGGATTTTTTTGTTCATAAGATTGCAACTTGATTGTGCTTGAGGAAGAGTGATGATGTGATAGGTTCCATAAGCTTTTGGGAAACACCGATGCAGGTGAGGAATTGCACTTTCAGTCTAAAGAAGGAACAAGGAAACCACACTTACTCGGTATATTTTCCTTCGCTGTTAATACAATACTAAATACTTACCATTAGCTATAACTGACAAGGAAAATTTTGAGCAAATGTACATTTTCAATTAAATTACAATGAACAGACACTAAGCCAGTGTCAAACTCTTTGATATTCCTAATTCTGAGGATAAATCTGCGTCCAACACCAGAATGGTTATATCATAGATGAAACAGAAAAATGTATACAGGTCATATTATGAGAAAACTTAATCATTGGTAAAACTTGTTTATAGTCACTCTTGATTATTATTAACCGATTAAATATTTTTAGTAAGAACCGAGGAGAAACTTGAAATTGTAAAATATGTTTCTAATACTAATTAATGTGAATTTTTAAATTATGTTTCCATGAATACTAAACTAACATATTATTGTTAAAACAAATGAAGGTCTTACAAGCATCTTCTCATTATAAATTTAAAATAAAAGTGCTTGCCTCGCATTTCAATATCTAATTTAAACCTCTCAAAACTTACCAGCATTAAATAAAAAGTAATGCCCCTTTATGGGTAACAATTTTTTGTTAATTTTCATTTTAGTCCACTGCATGAAAACCTGAAAATATATTTCAGTTCAAAACAATATGATATTGTTAAATTTATTGCTACACACAGGTACTAGTTTTCTTTCATCTAGGCTAAAATTAAATGTTATATTTCAAAGAACTTTTATAAAAAGTGCGAAAATAAGTTAAGCCGCGTGCATATCCCAATTAATAACCTGTTGCTGAATGTAAGTAAAAAATTAAAACTTCACGCACCTTGCTTTATGGAATGGGAAAAGTTGATCTTTGTAACAAAACTTTGTAGATCCGGTTAAATATGTGTAATACTTATAACTGTATGCACCTTATAGAGGTTAATGATAAATTACAATCAGAGATAATAAAATAATGCTCTTGCCGAAATCGTTTGGCCTCGTTAGAGTCACTAGCTCACTACCTACGTTTGGTAACCGCGCTAAACATGCAAACCACAATTCCGAGTTTGCTTTTTTACTCAATTGACAGACATGACAGTTACACTAACTCTTTAACTTGGCTGAATAGTAATAATAGTAATGTTAGCTGTCAGATTTACAGTTTCTTACATGTCAAAATCATATCAGATTAGACTTCGTCGAAGATAATAATTATATTTTGATCTTAACATCATTGAGCCATTATAAATTTTGCTGTTACTGAAGAAAATCGTTGCTCAAAATTACAAGGTAATTAAATTTATATACTAACGGATACACTAAGGTCTTCAATGCATCTAATAAATTTTTAATTACTTTGTTATGCCACTAGAAAAATGGCTTCATTGTTTAAGAATTGGAAAAGTAGGTAGTTTCAGTCCGAATAGAACAAGTATAAATTTTTATTTTCATACCAATAAATCCCTTGCTAATAAGACGGTGCAGGTATGGTTTTACAATACAATAAATTTATAAGGACTCTGTAAAAATGGGCACGTGAAACATTTGAAAACGGTAGTGCCTACCTTCAGATTAAAGCAGTGTTACAGATTTCGCATCCTGATTTTAAGGAGTACGCTTGACATCATCCAGGCTTGTTCTGTTAATACTCGTATTTAGTCCTCAGTCTTTATTTTATTTATATGAGCAAACGGGGAGTATATTACAGTGGGAGAAGCTGTTAAGAGTGGCCGTTTACAGTTTTTACGCGAATTCTTATTTTTGCTGCTTGTAGACCTTATACCTTATATTTTTATATTGCCTTATATTTTTATATACCATAATCATTGACTTCCTTAGGAATGTTAGAGGTTTTACACATAAATTGAAACAGAAGTCTTAAGTTGAATATACCTAGGTACTAGCAGACCGAATTTATGATTACGCAGTAATAGCCACGATTTTTAAATTACCTATTGGGCTTCTGAAGAAATACATTTACAACATTCCTGATAAATAATTTTGTGATTTTAATTGACATAACGTAACATAACCATCACGCCAGGTCCCTAACAGGGTAGGCAGAAAGCACATAATTTTTTAATGGGCATAGGAGAGGTTAATTCCATATATGAATTAATTCCATATATTGAGAAAAAATATGATGAGTTAGAATAATCATGCTCCTCTTTTCATTAGAAAATAACAAATTTAATCGATAGCGCCGTGTAGAAGAGAGAAGCGAATCCCGTACGTAGGTAAAACGTGCGCACGCAAGTAATCGATAGCGCTAAGCCAAAAGCAGAGCCAAACCGTCCTCAGATATCGGCTTGCTCGGTTGACATCGCGTTGTATTTGATGACAAACAATTGTGAATGCTAGGTGATATTTACAAAAGTTTTAGTGAGTTTTCCGTATCAAACCAATTCGAGTTTAACAAGACTTGCATCGATTTCGGTAAGCTGAATACAAAATCATATAATATTTGAAACCCAATTGCTACTGTAACACCCACGGAAACGGCGCGGACCATCAGATTTCAAATATGGCTTGCAACATGGAAGGCCCTGATAAACCAGTTCGTCCTAACAAGTCATTTCGTGGGAGATATAATCAGAATGATTCAAAAAGTCGTGGCGGTGGCCAGCGGAACTCACATTTTCAGAAAAGAATAGAGGAATCCGGTTTAAATCGCAAAAACAATCGTAACGATCGCTACAATGTCACGCGGAATATTAACCTGGAAAACAATAATATAGTTCCAGAGTTAAATGGTGGAGATAGAAACATTGAACAACAGGATCGAAACAATGGTGCAGAGGAACGCAGGGGCAATGGCGATATACTTGTAGGATTAGGCGATGGTAACGGCGGACAGGGCGGAGATGGACGCCTAGAAATAGACCTAGATGGAGGGGGAGTGGGAGGCGGAGTGGGAGGCGGAGTGGGAGGCGGCGACGCAGGCGGAAACGGAAACGATGACGGTGACCGAGGCGGGGGTAGGGACGGAAACGGAAACCGAGACGGAAATGGAGGCGGAGATGGAGGCAGAGATAGAGCTGATGACAGAAACCGTGACGGAGACAGAGACAGAGGCAGACTCGGAGACGGAGATGGACACAGAGATGAAATCAGAGACGGAAACAGAGGAAGGGGAGAGGGAGAGAGAAATGAAGACGTAGATTCACAAATTAGTGACCTCTATGATGATCGTTATAATGTGCCAATAAATAACTTCATCCAATATATAAGAAGAACAGAGCACGCCTACAGATTCTGTCAAGGGGACGAATTCGCCCGTCTTCTGTCCTTACGAGACAAACACGTATTTTGCCTGATACCCGATTTGAATTACCAAGAAATGATTAAGGAAAAATGTACTATATACGACTTCGTCCCAGCACTGATTAGACATGTTAACTCCTGTAAGGTCCGTATGTTTTCGTTTTCTTAAAACATTTTTAGCAAAAATACATAACCAAATTGAACCAAAACCTTTAATCAAATAACATTTCTTGACTTACAAAACGTTATTGATAATATTATGTTCTGGTGTTTCAAAATATTTGCAATCGACATACTATGGCGTCGTCATTGTGAAATAGATGAAATAGTAGCTATGATTAATAGGTAGTCACTGAAGTAGGTACTAACAGCAACCAGCAATAAAGCAGAAATTATGCGGCCTACTTGTTTACCTTATTGCTCTATTTTTTCGCAACAAAATACATTTCGGGAGCCGTCAGTGACTTAACACATGAAAGCACAGACACTAGCGCTACTTTGAGTAAACTAAGGATGGGATAACTAAACTGCGCATGCGCAAATGTTATTCAGGGTGAGATGATATTTAGAAAAAAATTCGGCGCATTTAAGTATGAAACAACTTGTATGTTACATGCGGTTAATACGACTTTATGCGAATTAAATGTTGCAATTTGCTTGCAAATATAATTAGTACCTACGTCAGACAATAAGTCACATCCTTGTAAGTTAAGGCAAGGTAGTATTGATTGAAATACATTTAGGGTGTGCGGGATTCAGTGATTTAGAAAGTTGACCTGATTTGAAATTTTATAATCTTTTAGTCATGTAGATTAGAATTGAAGAAAATTTGCTTTAGTTACTATTGTGGTAATGATAAAATAAAATAATTTAACATTTCAGGCTCTTTTGAACGGTAACTTGGACAGAGCCTTCAGTGAACAACATCACTGCACAATGAAAGTTGTTGGCCTCGTAAATGAACCGCGAAATAAACACGATAATTGGACTCTCCAGGTTTTATACCAAGCTGCTGTCGACTTAAACATTGTAGCTCAGAAAGCAACAGAAACTGCAAGTTGTAAGTATACATAACGCTATTATATTGCCATGAAAACTGCGCTGGCTCGCAAATGGTGTTATATTAGCTACCGATTTGATTTGCTCCCCAAATATGTATTTTGTACTAGGTATATTTCATTCCGCCATCTCTTTTGGTTGTCGCGAATAATGCCATTAAGAATACATTTTTAGGTGTATTGTTTTCATACTCTGCAATAATTTACTTTTCGAGTTCAATACCACGGATTGAAGCAAATTTATCCCTTAGAATTATCTAGTGTTGGTAAGTAGTTAAAAGTGGATTATAATTTGAAAAAGGATGTTTCCAGACGAATCGAATTTTCTCTAAAATTCACAAACATAATATGGTTTTGATCGTGAAACAGCTAATATCCCAATTATAAGAGTGAAGTCGTTATAATTATTTATTTGTAACGTACACTAGCACCTTGGAATGCGCAGAAGCAGTAATCTCAAAGTGAACTTTCCATTATGTACGCGAATTTGTCTTTATTTTCATCTGAGACAATATTGTTGGTACTTTTGTTGAGCGATGCCATTTATTGATCATTTTATATAATCATTAGGTATACCTGTGTAATAATATATGATCGAAAAGCGAACGCGACTATGTTTTGGAAAGTTACTTGAGATATGCGAATGTTATTGTTCAATTATGCTATGATCTTTGTCTGAACAGTAATGTAACATTGCTGTGTGTATAGCAAACATGTATCACAAAATCTATCAAAACTTAGGACTGCCCTAAGCCCGACACATATGGATACAGGAAGGACAACTCGCAGAGTTTTTTCCCACCAGTAGGTACTGGATTTTAAACTTCACTTCCTTTATTGATATCACTCTATTTTGAACAACACAAAACAGTTCTCGTTGTTCAGCTTTTTTTTCTAAATGTATACACACCTATGCCATTTATTTCAGACGCCGTATCCGTCGGAACCATGGAAATGGCTGCAGAGGCGCTGATACAATGCTTCCGCGCCTGCGCAAATGAGAACAGCAACAAAGAGCTGGGCATGCGAAAAATAAGCGACCAACTTTTAGAACTGTACATCGCTCTGCAAAGGGTGGATCTCACGCGTCCTCTAATGCACAACCTGCTACATTTGCCGGTGAAGTCAACGTTTGCTTACGCCGATGACTATTTCTCGTATGTATTGGACAATTGTCCGAGACAATACAATCAATACAAGTATTTGATTCTGATCCGGCTCGCGCCGTTGAGAATAGCGAAGGGCTTAGAGCCGTCACGACAGCGACTCATGAAATATGGTTTAACCGTTATATGGGAAATATATATCGCGTCGAAATCTGGAAACATTAAGGTGTTCGATAAAATACTCATCGATCACTCGAATTTCTTTTGGCAACATGGAATTTTCCATTTCTTGAATGTACAAGTAAGACACGTGGTTAACGTTAACGCTTTTAAACGAATAACGAACGGAGCGTCTCCTACGCAAGTGCGTAAGTTCGAGGCGGCATTGCGGGTGATCGAAAAGAATTATGTTGAAACGTACGCGCGGTCACACTTCATCGGTTCCTACTCGACCGCGGCCAATGGCTTGTACATATTTAGCGTTAACAACCCTAATGATTACGTGCGCCAACCGCCCGTGGTTCTACCCCTTCCCGATAACTAAGGATCATATCAGGTGGTAGGTCATTAGGCACCTCCCATAAAATACAGTGAACACTTGAGAACGAGACATTTTCCTTAAACATTATAAATGTGAAATCAGAGGTTGATTTTAATAACTGTCCAATTATAACTATTTTTTATAGATGGCAAAATTGTTAAAGAGCAATTGCTGATTTACAGTTAAGTTTTCATAAACACCTGACTCTATTCTGTATGAGGTGCTGTGTTCTAATCCTCCTTGTTGACCTACTAATAGCGGGGAGTATTTTTGAACACAATCGGTTAAACATTTTATAAGCTATATACTCGTATCTATATATATATATATATATATATATATATATATATGTATATTAGTTTTTAGCTTCTTACACATTTTTAATGCTTGACAGAGCTCAGAATATCTTAATCAGATAAAATGCAGAATTTTAGAAATAAATGTAACCAAAAAGACTGTTTACCGTGTACAGTATATATTTCCACATTGGCTGCTACAGTTAATTTGGGTTGTGTCTTACAATAACATTTTTGTTACAAAAGTGTTGTCAGATATACTCTTGCTCTTAGTATGATCAACATTAACAGTTAGTGCACTTTAGGCTTCTGAGGCGATTGTATTAATAGCACGCATTTCAACACCTAAAAGCCCTTAGTATTCTACAGTCGGGTGCAAAAAAATCGCACACTACCTCAATTTTCGTTTCAATGTAATTTTTTTTTAAATCGCGCTTGGTTTTCATATTCTATTATAACACAATTAAAATGGACACTGTTAGCTTTCAAACAACACCTAAGACTTATCCATAACCTTTAAAACCATTACGGTAGCGACAACAGAACAATGGGGCGGATTGTCACTCGTTACAATATGTGCTAATTAAACCACTTACAGCAGGTATAAAAGATGAAGGGGTTGGGGAAATTGTATCATTTATATATCAACTTGAAGCTTGAAAAGTCATTTATCGAACACGTCACGTCAAAACAAGAAAATGGATACCACACCAGAAACAAGCCCAAGCCCAAGTGGCCGGGTGGGGTTCCCGCGCAGTCGGGTGACTGCGGAAAGTCGGTGACGGGGCGTGTGCCCCCTTGCCGAGGTGGCCACCGCGGTCCGATGATTCGGACCGGTCCTTGTGGTGGGCCCATGGGCCCGTGGTCCTGCGCCGCGGGCGTTAGCCCGGTGCCGGGACTGTGTAGTGTCCGAGGTTGCGGCCTTGCGGCTGCGGTGTCAAGTCCGGTGTTTCACGCCGCCCGAGCGATCGAGGCCCTACCGGGTGGAACCACCGCTTGCCGCGATGGAAGCCCAGCAGGAGCCGA
>DWQT01004077.1:0-11648 GCA_018244895.1 Myscelus amystis hages | reverse complement strand
ATATACACTTTGTATTATATACTGTCTTATCGCGGGTAACTTTAAATATGTGTTTTTATTTATTTAATCAGCTGTTTACGGCCACCATATTCCCATCAAGTGTAATTTCATTTCCACCGGGACTTGAAGGTGATATATTTTTACCGCAAGTGTTTGTATTCCGATACAAATTGAAGCGCTTGAAACATAACTCGCTGTTACCTACTCGGCTGTAACAAGTCACTTATTAAGCGGATCGTCTTTATTAAAAGCAGCAACGAGATCCTAATTTTCACAGTGTCAACAGCAGGAGAAAATGAGGATTGCACCTCATGTGTAATGTTAGATGGAGTATTGCGCTAGGGATTATATGACAATTGCAAACATACGAGGTGAAATAATAAGCTTTTTCTTTGCATAGTTCATGGTGAATTCAAATAGATTATTTTAAATAACAATAAGAATATTTTGTCTCTTGACTTGAATGCCAAGAAAACATAGTGAAGATTTAAAAAGAAACGAGTAAATAAATGATAGAATGTATATTCTACAAATACAGACAAATAAACACGCGATGCTTCAACTTCGCTACGCGTCTAAACGTGATCTTCAGTAAGTAAGCAGACCAAAACTATTACTTAGCAATGGAATCTATTTGGTAAAGTATCAAGAATTTTCATAAAGAATCATCATTTTTAATACCGCCAGTAGAAAAGGAATAGTGCGGTTTATGTTTAAAGCAAGACCATTTATTTCAACGTAAATAAATTTAAATATTCCTTGAACAGTTTACATCCTACTTTATGCTTTTAAACTTGCAAGATCACAATTTATACTGAGAAAAACTAGCAGCGCATTTTCTGAGTAAATTTTGATTAAAAATAACTAATGAGATATGAATTCTTGTTACCGTTGAGTAAGACCTCGCAGGTGCTATTAAAACTATAAAACAGAATGGCAACGGAGGCACACATTTTCTCATTAGCCGCGGAAAACACACGCGTCGCGACGCTGCGGCTATCTTAGCGCCGAGAAGCGGCTAATTAGGTAAAAAGCTTTGCATATTCTAAGAATATCAGCAGGGAGAAGACAGAATACGCCTGGAAATTCTGTTAATGTACTTTTAGGGTATGTCTTATTTTTGAAGACATTCCAATCGTAGTAACATCGGTACCAAATAAATATCATTGCAAATTTTCATTGTATGGCGAATGAAATTTCATTCACCCGTTATTAACAAAGTCCGCAGCTTAAAACACGATACGAATCGAGTAACAGCAAGTAGCTACGAAGTCAATGAAAGATTCTTAAACCTAGATCATTCGAATCCTACGACTATGTTGATCTCAGACTGTTTTGATTTTGGAAGAAAACATGTACAAAGCGTATTTTGGAACGAAGATCCTTATCGCGCGTTGCGAAGGAGACTAGACGGAAAAAAATCAGACGAAAAATTGTCACGACACTTTTTGCTAGAAGTAATTTTATTTATTACAATTCCTTCACTAATTAATCGAAAGGAACTTCGTTCCATTCGGGTGTCCCTTGACACCTCTCTTGTGTTTTATTTTTATTTAGATAATAGTAAACTACAAATTATGGGCAAATGCTAGTTCTTAATAAAATAGAATTCTCGAAGAAAACATCTAAGAGCTTTCGAGGAATCCAAGGATTTCAGACGTAAATGCATTTTTCCAACGTTCAGCTAATTACCATTGCCGAAGTAAAAGGAACGGAGACGTCTTGGGCATTATTTGTGGGATCGCCTTTAAACGTACTTTAAAGTAGCGGGACTTTTTAAGACAGACTTAAGTCGGCTTTAGTGCTCTTCGGAAGACGCTTCAATTTTTTTAGCGTTGAGTTCTTTATGCAAATGTCTAAGTATTTGTAATAAATAAATAGAAATGACGGTCATTTACTCGTCGATATCTAAGAAGTTTGCACTAATCATAATGATTATTTCGTGCAAAGAATGATTTTGGCTGCTGCCAAGGTTTTTTTTGAAGGTGATATTTAGTTTATAGGCGATATATGCAAGCCGTCCCAAGACAGTTGTTAATAAAAATACATATGTGATGGGACATTGCTAGTACGTGTGTGGTAATATAACAATGTCTCCAAATGATTATAGGATGGAGTAAGAATATTTACTTAAATAAATACTTACGTATTATTGAAAATTGTTTCGTTATTTCCGTGTTATAAATTGGCATCAACAGTATAATTTCTACTGGGACGGCGTGGCGGTGAACATCTTTAAAAATTCTGGTTCTGAGTGACGAACATGACTGATGAAAGAGTTAAAGGTATGATGAGTCAGCAGTCGGATTTGAATCGCTATTCGAATAAGGAAGTTTAAGGCACACTGGGCGGGAAAGAATTGAGAAAAATCAGTCTCTGAAAAAACACAGAACTCTAAGACGTCTAGGTTTCCTCACAGGTTTAAATAGATTTTAATTTATAAATACTTCCCATACGTACGTAAGCTCTGCAATTACTAGGAGATAGCATCATCTATACTAATAATATAAAGCTGAAGAGTTTGTATAATTGTTTGGTTGCTTGATTGTTTGAACGCGCTAATCCTAGGAAATATTGGTCGGATTTGAAAAATTCTTTAAGTGTTACATAGCTCGTTTATCAAGGAAGGCTATAGGCTATATAACATCACGCTAAGATGCATAGGATAGGAGCAGCAATAAAAAATATTGCGACAACGGCAAAATAATTTATATAGCAAAGCAACGTTTGCTATGTCAGCTAGTTGCTATATAAATGGAAATCCGTAAATTTATAGCTTAAGCAAAACTAGAATGTTTGAGGGGGTAATTGGAAAAGCCTAACCGGTTGTAGTTTTGTAAAATCAATTAACGAGCACGCAATCGAGGCAATCGAGAGCACTACATGTATTTTCATTTATCGCAAAAACGAGGGCGCTTGTTAGCTTGTACATTGCTGTGGCGTTTTAAGCATTTCAAACAGTGTTTACTGTGAGAATTAATATTTTATTACTACAACCCAACTACAAAATGGATCGTTTGACGATACATAGTTAGGTAGTTTACAAATGCCAACAGACTGAAGTGTTTTCGACACAGTACTTAGAAGAATTCAAGTGTAAATCGATTGAGTAATATTCCTAGTTACGTCATGAATCAATAAGTCTGTCTGTTTTATAAAGTAATAAAGCGTAAAGGAATAAACAAGTACAAAATAAATCTCCTGTGTTTTTCGTTCAAAATGTACTTATATTATGTATAGATAATAATTTGATATATAATACATACATACGTATGTCGAGTCGTATCATGGCTGATTAACAAACAATTAAACAGCTTATTTATCTGTATTGGAACTTTGATTAAATAATATTTATCCGGTAGATTAAGATGTTTAATAGTGGTACATTATTAATATACGGGAGTAGCAAATCCCCCGACACCATTCGAATCTCTCTCAGTCCCATTTGACACCCAAGATTAACCTATCATCCATCTTCCTGATTGAAATCCCCTTGGATTTTGGGAAAAATACGATTCCGAGACATTGGTTCCTGTAGAATTGTCCCTGATGAATAGATTATTTGAATGTATTGTATTGGGACGACATGAAAAGAGGATTGCAAGATTTGGGTTGTATTAAAATAAGGATCGTTACACAGTCAAACTGTCGAGGATATCACGTCTCCCCTCGCTCATTCACCATCAAAATTACAATTTAAGATCTAAACAGTCAGTAACAATTTTATCTATCGAATTATGTTAATGTGATTCCGCAATTATCCACGATGGCGGCCTAATAGTGTATACCCTTATACTGTATGCCGAGAAATATAAAATATGTATTTAGACACTAAAGCTAAGTATCTTTAGTCTAAATCCATACATGTGTAATTCTCATTGCCAAGAAACACATGTGCGATGTGGCATAATTCTCCTAAATATTATTTGCATATACATATATCAAACGCGAATATTGGGCGGTACAATCATCCATGACATCCTTCATACGTTGTGTTTGATTAGCTTAATTGGATAGAATGGATTTCCGCACAGCAACATCCCATACAACGATCAATATACAACTTGCTTAGTTACCGCGTTGCCACGTATGGCGCAATTCTTTGAGTACACTGCCAGTGCTGTATGAATTTGGCGAGATCGCCGAGGGCGGCGTGTTTACGCGAGGGACACGTCCGACAGAGCTCGACGCTCGACAGATGTCGCTGCGCCATCTCCGACGACGTGCATAATGGACGCCTTCGGGGCATCGCGGGCTCTCGTTAACGTCACCATTGTATTGATATCTGAACATGGCACCTTTTGATCGATACATTTTGTAACTCTTGTTTCGAGAACATTGCCACAATGTTATATTGGAATAGCTGACCGGGCAAACTTTGCTTTGATATATAAATTATTTTGCCGTTGTAGCAATAATTTTTATTGCTGCTCCACTCCTATTCATCTTAGCGTGATGTTATATAACATAGCCTATACCCTTTTTCGATAAATGAGTTGTCTCGAACACTGAAAGAATTTTTCAAATCGGAGCAATAATGCCTGAGATTAGCGCGTTCAAACAATCAAACAAACTCTTCAGCTTTATATTATTAGTATAGATTTCGTATTCTACTTTGGTTTTGTGTAACAATTAAACTGAATACTACAGCTAATATCTATAACAAATTAAACAAAAGTGGTACAGTTGAATTTTTGTGAACAAATCGTAATTCTGTTTTATTTCCGGCAAATAACAGGAACAGACCGAAATCGTGAGGGTGCATTGAACTTTTGTATCTGAGATGACAAGCATGTTGAAATCCTTTAATCTACATCTACAGTAAGCGTGAATTACGCAGAGATAATTACCGTGGACGCGAAAGGTAATGATCTGTGCGATGATACGCAATATTAGGATGGTAAACAACACAATTCAATCCCTACGATTATCGAAATAAGGTACACAATAGAAAAACATCACAAGAAATAGAGATGTCTAATCGAAATTTGAAATATCGCCGAGAAAAATGAATCTTTTGTCTTAAGAATCCGAAAATTGAGTTTATTTTCTAAAAGCAGTATCTAACAAAAGTAATTAACAGCCCCCTATAGTAATTGCTCCATTACAAAAGAGTTGTTTCAAGAGCGAGATCTTCCATTCCATTTATTCATTAGTTACAAGCCCATTATCATAATATTCGTTAAAATTTCCACATTATAGGCTGTAACAATTACTCCAGACACAAACGTAGCCGCAATTATTTTAACGGAGCTAAAAGCGAAGTTCGACAAGAGAAATTAGTTTAACGTTAAATGGAAACATCCACTTATCTGACTTGTCCCATTAAAAGCTACGAAAGACGAAGAACGATGTTATAAAGGCAAATTGTCGTATACTAATGTTTCTTATGCCAAATCATTTTCATCTTTTAGTGCCATTAAAAACGAATGAGTACAGAGTAATACAGTTTGATTTGTATATTTTTTCTTATAAATTATTCGAAGGCAATTTGAATAAAATGTAAAAACAAACGTAACACGTAATTATTGTTATTGACGGGCTTCTATGAGTTGTCTGTGCATTATTTATATTAAGTTAGAATAAATGTTAGAATATAATGAATTTAATGGTTGAAGTGTTTACTACTAATACCTACATTTTAATGTAGAATCTGCAATGAATCCAATAGCACTATTTCTATGCTAGTTTCAATACGTTACAGGGAGAAACAAGTTTTTTAGAGGAAGATCAAAGCTATCTCACTGAGCTACTGTGTTTTCTTTTCCAATCTGTTTACCTTTCTCGTCCTATTGATTTATTTTCTTTATGTTTTCATCTGCCTCTTCAAAACAAAGTCTTTCCTTTGTGGTCTTTGTTTGTCATGTTTATACCTATAGTTACGAAGGAGATTATGTTTTATTTATACAGTTTTTTTTGGTAAGCGCTCTCGGTACAATAAAAGGGATCTTTTATTGCGGTGTCTCGAATAAGGTTTCTTGGTTTCTGTGAAATTATTACCGTTTCAGTTCTGGCCGTGTTTTCTTATCGCACCATTAAATCTGTGCTCTCTTTTTTGGCATTATAAAACAATGTACCATTCCCCTATTAGACGCAAGCGTCATTACGGAATAGCTAAAATTAGAATCGAAGTCAATATTGTGCTTTACACTAATATTACTGTGCACACTCATATTACATATGAAAAAATTACTCAATCTGTCATGTCGTCATGTGAAAACCACTGAATGAAACTTGAAACAAAATGTACGGAAATATTTTGCTTCTCTCCGAAAGATGTAGGTTATTTCTTATCGGGTTTTTAACATTATTTGATTCTGTTCTGCTTTTTATTATAGAGGTATTATTTTCCTGTGAAATAAAGAACTTAGCTTAAAAACAACTGTACAATTGGATACATTATTTAAGATACAATAATAGAAAAACACTAAGCAATAAAACTTTTAAGTACTTAAATCAAATTACCAGACAACCAGCTAACTGGCGACCAACAATGATAGCATCAATTAATGCTAAGGAAACTTTGACTAGAAACTCCCGCAAGACAAACTCATTTTAACGTATTCCATCGGAACAATCCCTAAGCTCACGAACTCCATCGATTCACCTGTTAACATATTTCCAACTTCTAATTGTGCCCGCATCCACATACGCAAACAATTCCACACCTTATTCGCAGCAAGTAAAGATCAAAATAGTTTATACCAAACCCCAACATACACCCCGTCTTGTGCAGCTAGGTGGTATGCAAATTATTTTAAATCGTATTAAGTGCCATTAAAGATCAAAACAGTTTGCAGTTTCTAAAGGCGTAATGCGGCCACTTTATACTTTAAAGCATGAATGTTTAGCCCAACGTTCGTTTGGTAGCAGCTGCATTTTGTGAAAGCGGTGCAACTTATATGGCTTTGGTGAGTACAACATTTTAATTAATATCATGAGAATGGATAAATTTGAAGATTTAAAATAACAATGTTCAGTTTGGGTAATCATTGAGAAATCTCTTAATATTGTCAAACTTTGATGCGCCCTTCTATAACTAATACATTCGTCGGATGAAACTTAGATGGAAATTCGACGATTTTGTCAAGCTGAACAATTCGTTTTTATGTTTATATTACTGCTATATTTTATGTTTATATTACTACGTTGCACTATTCAATGGAACTGCAGTATCTTCTCGCCTGTAGTTGTATGTATATGGCATACCTACGCTTACTACGTGCATAGGTTCAATATTCATACGAGCAGTTACTCTAAATTCAACACAATCGCTCGACTCTAGTGCACCTAGGCGGTGTCGAGCTGCAAATTGTATCATTTTATATTCAGTACCCTGACGCCGGTGTGCTAAGTGTCTCAAGACTCGCGTCAGCCGTCCCTCGGCGTGAGGCGATACGTGTAAGTGTCGTTTGAATATGTTGCAATACGGCTTATACGGTATTAAACAACACTTTCAACGTAGTATACAACATCGTAACCAACTGAACTTAGAACTAGAACTCTTTTCATAACTATAGAACTGTAGAACAATTATATAAGAACGCATAAAATTCTTGAGTGGTTCTTCACGTCAGATGATAGCAAATTTATTGACAGTAACGTAAAACATTTTGCAGACTCCGCCTAATGCGGCTGCCAGACGCGGAGATTAAATTATATGACTTTCAAGGATTACAACTAACTGCTCCGAGGGTCGACTACCTAAAGCAGTCCGCACAACCTTCGTAATTATAGTGATTTTATGTATCTAATTACTCATTCCACTTAATTTATTATTCCGTATTTTTATTATTTCACGCTGACTTCACAACTTGCCTTTATTTATTTTAGTATACGTACTTGCGGTTGATTTTTGAGTTTTATGATACAGTAAATAATTTTGCATATGTTAATCTAATAGTAATGGCCACCGATTTCATCCCAGAAAGTGGCCGTAGTCGGCAAGGCAGGCCTCGTAAACGTTTACGAGACGGCTTAGCTGACTTTTTGGAGAACTGGTCTGCAATGGCGACCGATCGCAACACCTGGCGCGATAGAAGGGAGGCCTTTGCCCAGCAGTGGGACACCGCATAGGCTATTTATAGATATAGACAGAATTTAGTAGTGCTATCACAAATTGACTTGTAGGAGTCACGAGCATTCCGCACGCACGCATGGAATTGGAAAATGAACGTTGAATCCAAACTTTGATTCGAACGAAGAGATTAACAAGAGCAAATTTAATTAAGATAGAACAGGATGTGCTCGAGATATCTACAAATGAATGTAGCTGTACGAGCCATCGAGAATTACCCGGCGACCCTCCATCTTCGGTGTACACCTAAACAACTTCAACAACTTGATTTATGCAGCCAACGATCAGCATCCGTTCTCGAGCGCGGCACAAATCGCCTATCAGTAGCGGGGATCGTGGGATCCGGAAGTGTACAGATCTTGCGAGACAATCCAATTTGCGGAGATAATAGAGTGGCTTACCATCGCTTCGCGTACGGCTCCATTCAGCGCTTGAAAGAGTTGTTATATAGAATGTTAGTGTTTCGATCCCTTTTTCGTCCTGCTCTGAATGGCGGAGTTCTAAAACATGAAAATACAGCTACGGATACTGAGAAACAATTCAATTGGAGGGCTTAATGGATTGCTATACCATCGCCTCGATTTTTACTCCATTCGTAATTTCTGGAGATTGAAATAAAGAACCCTACTGTTAGGAAGTTTGTATTGAATAGATAAAAACACTTTTGAAAGCTCTGTAGTTGCATTTATCGATTTACTGTCCGCTTACTTCAGTACGACATTGTATATTTGCTATTACATGGGATCAGGTTTCTGGAAGCATACATCGGGGGCACATGGCGAGACAATTTAATTTGCCGCAATCACTAACTGGCTCACCATCGCCGCCTCGTTATACATTAGCGTTTCTAAACGATTGTAATCGAATGTATTACTATCTATATCATTACTAACCGACTGACCCTTTGGTCTACTGGTTAGTAGCCCTGACTATATAAACGGGGATTGTGGGTTCGATTCTCAATTGCGACAAATTGTTCTATGACGTGCACGAATATTTGTTCTCGGTCTGGGTATAAAACTTTCTAGATAAGTGCTTATTTAGATGTGTTTATATCTAGTTTGTAGTTTGGTTATGATAACATAGTTTAGGCCTACTTTGGTTAGGGATCCATGTGTAAAGTAACCCAAGGTATTTGTTATTACTACAGATACGAAATAGTGATATATTAGACTATTATTCGTGAGACATCTGCTTCCGATTTAGGCATAAATTCGGGTCTAAGTTTCATAAGTACTGTCCCTAGAAAAATGTACTACAGTACATTATAAGCAGTACAACAATTTCATATGTCCTCATATATATACTAATGCTATAAATGTGTTTGGCCCAAAAATGTTACATAAACATAAACAAATGGGATATGACTTTAAATGACTTTGGCATGATAAATGCGAGTCTGCCGCAAGAATGTCTCTGAATTGGCGATATTATGCAAACTGCGACAGTCTTCCATTTTAGGAGACGCTAGGTCTAGATTTTGAATACCAATAGCAAACATAGTTTGAAATATTGAATGGTTATTTCGAATAGATTGCTGATCAAATCGTATCCGCGCCGCTTGAAGCTAACGAAATTATTGTTAACAGAATTTCCGAGCTATGTCTTTACTCGTAGATAGCATATTTTTGGTTGCAGAGAAAAATTATGTTCTCTTCTGGCAGTTATATTTCGCATGTTTATTTTATACCCGTTTGGTAATTCAATATAATATGTAGTGTGGGTTTGTTTTAATATAATAACGCTATAAAAAAGATGTGAAAAATTAATACGGCACGTCTCTTAAATAAACAATGCATAACTTATTCAAGCCACCGCAGATACAAAACACAGTCGAGGCACATCCAGCGTCCCATTACTCAGTTAACTGACTCTAGTTTTTCACGCTAAATCCCTTGCATTTTGATAAACAACCCACTCAGAATACCGAGGTCTTAACAACCACCTAATGATATCAAAATACCAACTTTACTCCGCTGCAGTTAAGACTCGTTTTGGACTGTTTGCTGCGTGAGTTTAAATTTCTAAGCGTAGTCGGTTCATTTCGTTAGGCATTTTGTATGAAGCACGTAAATGCATTCAAAAATTGTACCGTGTGGAATTTTCGAGACAATACCGGGGAGATTTATATTATCTTTATTCTTCTATTCTACCCCGGTACCCTTTGTAATTTGTGGGATGCTTTGATATTATGATATATAACTGCTAATTCATCTGGAAGTAGTTGAAAAAAACTTTAGATCCTTACTCAAAATAATATACTAATTTTGCACCTTTTTTTCTGTACATTTTTAGATTGTAACAAAAATTGACAAAATGAGTAAGCGCTCGATATGAAAGAAGCTACGTAAAGCAATTTCATTTTTGTCAGTATGTTGACACATACTTGACAGTTAGCAAAACAAATCAATTGCCATGTATTTTCATATGCAGCAAATCGTACGGATTAATTAGGCTTTTGTTTCTTTGTACTAATAAATTTGCTTCACTGAATGTTCGCGTAGGTATACCAACGGGTTCTATCCTTCTACACCCATTTGTGTTTTGTTTCAATCGTTTTATTTTTCCACTACTGAACACGGGCCTCAATGGTTACAATGAGAAAGTTTAAGTCCGTAGTGTACAACGCTGGCTAAGTATGGGTTGGCAGACTTCACACACCTCCGAGAACGTAATGAAGAATTCTTGGAAGCGATGTTTACATTCGCCGTTGTAGGGACTGATAATGAATTTTTAATTTATGTATCACTCTTTCAAAGTATTACGTCTTGGCGGGGCACTACCGTGCTCCCAGATGCTGCATATTACAATGAAGTTGCAGGTAAACTGTTAAGCACAACACTTGTTGATTTCACCCAACACGCGTGCGATCAAGTTGATTTCTTCTTCAAGCTATCCTTAGGCAACTGAAAACCTTTTTAGTTAGAAATAACAAACCCAACTTTTTATGTAAATAATATTTTTTAACAACGTTAATAACCGGAGGCATTATTTTCGTCTTTTTTGCATACTGCTATCCCATTTAGGAGTACACAACGATCGGTTGCTCGATGTATGTGAAATATATTGTATAAAGCTATCTATCTATATAGTTTGAATCTAATCAGCAAGTCTAAGACTAGGTCGAAAACTGCCAGACGGCTTTCGTCTGCTCCATAGTAAATGGGAGTAATTTTTATAGCTTCGATCGTTGGCCTTAATTTGGTCGTCTGGCATTTTATTACGAGATTCATTTGAGGTTACTTAATTTCTATTCATACTGGAAAGAAGCACTTAAAATCGTGACTAATGTTTTATATACATATATATTATATGATATCCATGTACCTATATAATTTATATGTAACTTGTGTGTGAAATTTGTCGATCGTTATTCGATTGGGTAAATTGAACCTTTAAAAATTGTTTTTTTTTTTTGTATTATAATACTTTTTATTCTTATTACGTGCTGTCGTATAATTACGAATAAAGTGTTTCTTTCTTTCTTTCTTTCCTTCTTTCTTTCTTTCTTTCTTTCTTTCTTTCTTTCTTTCTTTCTTTCTTTCTTTCTTTCTTTCTTTCTTTCTTTCTT
>DWQT01004076.1:0-11648 GCA_018244895.1 Myscelus amystis hages | reverse complement strand
ACTTCAAGCAAGGATGCCGGCAATATAGGCGTCTCTTTTTTACTTGTACGAAAACTTGAAAAAATGACCCCCGCACGAAAGGCAAAACCAGGATAACAAGCGGCCGCACAGAGCAGAACTCAATTACGACCAAATACTTCCCGTAACGCAGTGAATGTGTTAAGGAATGTATCGTGAGTAAATTAAGCACCACAGATGTGATAAAATATACAATATTATCTGAGGTATGTGAAGTCGGCTAACACGCATTTGGGCAGCTTAATAGACTACGGCTTAAAACCTTCTCACTAGGACACCCATGTACGACAGTTGAACAATACAACTATTGAAAAATAAAATGCGTTCCGGAACACTTAATGTTTTGTTCTCGGATCATTTTTGTTGTTGTTTCTTGTTCATTAATTTCTTAATATACCTAGTCATATCCCTATATATAATTCTCATTGTTTTGATATAAGAAACTTGTTCAGTTTTAATTAGAATTCTGTGCTTATAACGTTGTGAGTCATTTATCGCTGTTCAAATAAGCCAGAGGCAGCACCGCCGTGGGCTCTGTCAAGAGCAAACCGGCCATTTTCACAAAACAACCTGAACTCCTAATTTACTGCGTCCGCCCCTAATTGGCGCAAAATTTTGGCAAATTTGGTGCAGAATTTCTTCTGTAACCGAGAGTACTGTTCGAATAAATTGATGACACGGTAAAGCACATAATTACACATTAAAATGTTGAAAACGTGATAATTTGTAACTACATTTTACTATTATATCGAGATACGGAGTTATTGTAGAATGCTTTATGCCTAATGCCTTTATTTGTATCATCAAAGATATCATATAGGTTATGTGATTAATATTTTTATATGATATGTCAAAAATCCTTTTAGGACGGTTTTCAATATTATGGCACACCCTCTAATCCATATGAATTGCTCTAATCAACTGAGTGCAGTTACGTCAGTGACTGAATTTATTATTAGGGCGTTGGAAATGTAGGCTTTAAACTCTCGATTTAGGAGGCGCTTCGGAAAATTTATGGCTTCAGCATCGACGGCTAATTTGGCCATCTGAACCGCGCGCGGTAAATCGAGGCGAGCGAAACATTAATCACGGACACCACATTTAGGTACGTCCAGCAGTTAACCGTACGTTTCATACTTACGATTGATTGTCGATATCTGAAACGCAATTGTGACTTTATCGGAAACTACCTATTTCTGCGTGATAATTTTATATTTTTATAACCGTGTTTTCAACTGCGACAAAATTGTCGCAGTTATAAATGTGCTACATTGGCATTGGTTTCTTTTCTTCTAATTTCACACTTACTTAATTAGGATATGTGACATTATTTTTAGCAAGGGGTAATCCGCCGTGGATAGGCTACTATTGTGAAAGCGACAAAATCTTGTGATCTTCCTAGGTGACACCAATTGACGTCCCCACCTCATAGGTGGCAAAGAGCTGGAATTTCTCTATCGCGAACGATGCAAACGTCTGCGGTGTTTAATTTCACTGTTTTGTTAGCTTTAGGCATGATCACAGTTACGAGGCTTATTTATGTAGAAGTTATTCCATTTTATTTTTAGATCAAATAATACTATCTAATTAATTGTTTACCTTTTTATCGGATTTTTAGTAAATAATTTTGGGGATATAAAGACTGATTTTATAATTTTAAGGTACTCGTATTATGTATAGTATTGTATAAGCAATTCATACGTCACACGTCATAGGGTGTGATGTGAACCCTTAACCCAGAAGTTAGGCGGCTTGTTTATTGGCGAAGTCTTTGTTTATTGTGTATTGTTGAAGTGTTTGTTTACCTATTCTCTCCACGTAAATGAATTAAGGTCCTCATGTAGTTACGTGATCTTATTATATGTTAACGCTGTAGTGCCTACTGATAGTCGACTTTAAAAGTTAAGTTTCTGGATTTTATAAAATAGATTTATAACATCTTTACAATCATCACAACTTGAATGATCGATAAAGAAGAAATAAGGTAGTCATAGTAATATAAATCAGATTTTCAAATCTTGCGTTTAGAGATCGAATGAAATTGAAAACGAAGACATTTTGAACATTTTAATATAATATCATCATAATCTCTGAAAACGTGCACATACTTTAAGGTAACTCAGGTTAATCAAACTTTCATGTAAAGTGGCTTGAAAATAAAATTAGTCGCTTACTGTTCATCGGTACCAGGACGGTACACGACTAGGACGTACAGTATATATCAGTAGGAGTGCAGTTAGTATTCATGTTATTCGATTGGTTATAAATGCGTTGCTACTCCCAAAGACTGAGACACCTAGAATATAGAGTATACAAATTATTATAAAAGGAATTGACTCGGCGGTGCGGCAATACTGCCCTGGGCGAACAGTATATACTTACATATACATATGTAGTATACCTATGGGTTGATTCAACTGCCTCTTTCACGATCGTGATTTAATTTCGTTGTTTTCAATGGTTACTTTTGATTCATAATTCGATTAAATCTATCTGTTAAATTGTAAAATCTATCGAATTCGAAAAATGAAACTGAAATTGTGTGTCATGTTTGCGAACTTGTCAACACTTCAAAAAACGTCAAAATTTCTAATTAGTCACGTTTTTCAATACATTGTTCATCACGTTCAATTTTATGAAAATACATTTTATAATACTCCTTTAGCGTAGCTAGGGGATGGTTCTAAATTTAAATTCAGAAATATTGTTTTTTATCGTTTTGCCTCAGGATAAATATATATATTAATTATCCAGTTCGTTGAAATTGTTTAAGCTCGCCCCGAAGGCTCCTGACAGTGTTTCACGATCGGTACTCGGCGATAACAATCAAGGCTGATTGTTCCACGTGCCCTTTGAAGCGCGTAAACGTTCATGGAAATTTGAATCTAGCATGGAAAGCATATCCTGCGGGCGGTAGAAACAATCAATCGATTATATCAATAAAGGAAGATGACAATAAGCCCGATATCGATACACGCCAGTGGGTGATTTGTTTAAAACGAGAAGAAATTCGGAAATTCCTTTATAATGACCGGGTTTTAATGGAAATATTACAACTCGTTAAAGGAGTTACAGAGCCGTATCAACTTGAGAGAAATTTTATCGCTGTGTCGTTAGTGAGACGGTATTTATTTTTGTTGGAGAGAAAATTAGTTTGATTTATGAAGTCGGCGGGTGTACGGTGCCGCGACCCGGGGCTATTGGGGCTATGGCTGCCCGCCCAGGAAAATGATTTTTATTTATTGCATGTTTTATACTTACAGAACGTGCCGGTGTATTGGCGATTTTATTCTGTGTTAGCAATTTTTACGCTTGCAAGCGGTGGGTACTGTAGGCTATCAGGGGTTTAATTAAAATAAACAAGTTGGGTTTCTTACGATGTTACACACTCAAGATGATATTTTTCTACGAGACTTGATTTCAAACCTATGGAAATATGCGGCAATGTTTATAATACAATACAATAATTGTAACCTTATTGGATGGAAAACATGTTTTATAGATAAATTCAACCGTTATAGAACAAATACTCCGGCTTATTAGATGAGACCTGCTCTTCTGGAACTGAAACGTCTGTTTTTAGGTGTAATCAAAATATGTGTAAGTATTATAGAGAATGTGCATATTGTTTTAATCAAGGGTGGAAATTGAACCCATAGTCTGCATTCAGCAGGCAGGGTCAGTGTGAACAGTATATATGAGCCAGTCTTGCTTCTATTTGTGTCATATTATAATTGTAGGCTAGCATTATGGTACTTATTCTCGATTTCCTATTTTTAATCGCGAACGTTTATGTAGTGGAATTTTCGATTCTTATGGGGTATAAACGTTACGCAGTGGAACGGGTTTCATTGCGACAAACGTATAAATAGAACTCCAGTGGGTGGTTAACGCATCGCAAGGAATGCGAGATGTGTCATAAAATATCCATAGAATTTATTACATTTCTTCATCTCATTTAATTAAACATGCATTAAGAATAACGCGTTTCAACAAAGTCAAAGGCATATTACCGTGGTGGGGTTACTCTAGCGGTATTTATATGGTCGAGAGGGGAATATTAAGGGCAGTGAGGACGACTGATTTACGAGTAAGCGTTAACTTCGAGGTCGGGAGGGCGATTGAAGAGAACCCCCGCGAGAAAAATCAACGTCACGTTTCTAAGGTATTTTATTTTAATTACAAAAGTTATACAACAAAAACGAAATAACGAACCACTTATCGTTGTAATTAATACCGTCTCTTCTAAATGTCTAGAATGACATCTAACAGAACTACGGGCGGTACTTTTATCATTTATTTTAACACCCTTCCATAGAAAGCTTAATTTAGGGTGCCACAACATGCATAATCTTACATCTAGATCCCAAAGAGACTATGATATCATCAAGAAATATATGTAAATAAAATAAAGTAAGCAAAGTATTTTAAAACTCAAAAAGTTCAATCTATTAAACCCAAATTGGGATACATCGTTGTTTCAGTGTCCGTACCTACAGTCCTAACTCCATGTATGTCATAAATCTGTGTTTGATCGTGATATTCGAACGCCCGCAGTCGAAATGTTAATAGTAACCACGTCCAAAACCATCGATAGCTATCTTATTATATTGTGAATATTTGATTTGTAATCGCACGTTTAAGATTCGGTGTACCTACGTTAGAATGTTCTGCAACTAGCGAAATTCATCTACGAGTATTTTATGACGTGAGAATGACTTTGTAGTGATATTATATGTAATCGATTCCATGTCCCTTCGTGTGATGTGGAATATATATGTTTTTCGTTTTATACTTTTGTATAAGACTACATTTTTCACTTCACAGCTACTCATTTTAATATGAAATTGTTTGTTCGCGGCAGTTTCACGCAACGTCCACGTTTAACTTTCGGGGTCGGAAATTTGTGGGCACGCGACCTCGCGCTCTGCCTGTCCGTGAAAGGCGGATGATGTTGATGCGGTGTGACAGGCATTGTAAATAACCTACTCGTTGAGAAAACTCCACATGTACATTTGTGAATATCCCTAGCTGAGCTAAATTAGGTAGTGAACGCAGCTACAAACAATTTTTTATCGCAGTTAAGGTTAACCGAATATGACTCCTCCCTTCACACGGACCATTTCTGATAAACTTTATTGATTGAAGCTGATAGTAACTGCTATTAAATACGACGACGGAGTTGCACTTAGGCAGCGCTGTCTTTTGTATCTGTTTATTTATTTATTTTATATTCCTCTGGCATAATATTATCGAATTTGACAATTATAAAACAATATGTTCCAAAAACGTGTGGTCACATTATACGACACGAGATTTTTTTACACGGGGGATTCCCTCGAGAATGCGTCTTCCGTCGCAGAGGTAGTGGGGGCTATTCCGGATTGCAACCCGCTAAGCCCCATGGTGTTAATCTCTACACCACTTGCGGGAACCACAGGCACGCTTTTACATTTTTCTGTGATTCCGACCGCGTTACTGTAAGTCGTGGATGTAGATTTTTTTTTTCATAAGTATTATGTATGTACCACTCATAATGTGACCAATTTTCACACATTATAGATAGCGTCTAAAGACTAATGTGTGGTGAATAGCAATATAATATACTAGCTGACCCGGCAAACGTTGCTCTGCTATATAAATTATTTTGCCGTTGGCGCAATATTTTTTATTGCTGCTCCTCTCCTATTCATCTTAGCGTGATGTTATATAGCCTATACCCTTCCTCGATAAATGAGCTATCTAACACTGAAAGAGGTTTTTCAAATCGGACCAATATCTCCAGAGATTAGCGCGTTCAAACGATCAAACAAACTCTTCAGCTTTATATTATTACTATAGATTTGCAATTTAGACATCCAGTGTAACCAGAAGACGTAACACTTAAATGTTGTCAGACAAGATGGAAGATTCAAATTATGTTAAGAGAAAGAGTAATCTCACTTAGAAGTCAATTTTTTACTATACTAATGAAGAACACAACTTTACTTTTCTGTAACGATTTTTATCAAAACTTATTTTTTTGAAAAGTTTAAAGAGCCGACTGCACAGACGTAGCATTAATTATTTTGCTATAGATCAATTTTCTGTTATATAATGTGTTGCCAACAACAAATATTTAAAGCGATAAAATGCTCTGATTCCAGAATACCCCCGAGAGTGGCATGGTGGCTTCCACTCAGACGGGACACGTGCTGGTGAGCGCCGACTTCAACGGTTGTATCAAGGTGTTTGTGCACAAAGCGAAGCCCAAGCATAGCTCTTTGCCTGCCTCGGCCTTAGCCTGAACACCTTTATATATTGAGCGGCTCGAGTATGTGTCGAATCAATCAAGCACCACAGATGTTTTATGTTTTCGGGATCCTTTCATACATGAAGTGTATTTTGAACGAACGAGCCGCCATTTTTCCGAATTCAAACCCGTCCCAGGCAACTAATCTCAACCGTAGCCATCACAAGGGATGATTTATGATAATAAATAAATTTTATATCAGAGTTGCAAGTTACGAAGAAACATGTTACAAATATTTACAAACGAATCATGATAATACTATGTGTTATCTGTCTTTATATCCGTTTGTAGACAATTTTGTTTGTACAACCTTCGAATAATGTTAAAAGGGTTTCGCCGAAGGAGAATGGTTGGCAGAATATCTGCTATATAATCCACGGACATCAATAAAGTCTTATTACTGAAATATTTTTCAATCAGATGTCCATGCAGGGGATAATGATCATTACTGTCGCTATGGATCTCAAGTGTCTTCCTTAGACTTAGCAAGATGAATGAATAACTGGTGCATATTGTTGGGTTAACGCCGTATTGGATGCATGAAACGCTATGGATTATGTAACGGCTAAAGATGTATATAAACTCAAGGCAAGTTAATTCTATACTTGGCTAATGTTAGATACGATGCTCTTTGCCATAAATCATGTCATAAATTAGCCGAGTTATCCTTAGCCGTCAATAATAAAGTCAGTGTATTAGTCGAGGCGTGTATAACCCGGCCCTGTTAAGAATGTCGTTTAAGTTAAAATCATAGAATGTGTATATTACGCTGGTTTTTATTTAATTTTTGTATATAACCTTAACTGTTATTGAATTCTAATTAAACTTCCGATAATATATTTAACACCATATCGTGTTGTGCTATTTGTTACGATTGGTAAGAGTGAATTATTTTTGATTTGTTTTCAATTTCGTTAGGGTTGCTCTTTCAGGGTGCATAAACGGAATAATTCACAAAATGTCGGGAAATTTACCTAAATGTCATGCGTATTGGGAAATTTGGTATGTTTGACGTGGCAACCCTGCCAGGGTGGCGAATGCCGTTCTATTCAAAACAAGCAGCGCGTTTAAAACGTATATATTATGTCCTGGTTTAGTGAGTTATGCAGACTTGTATATAAACATATAAATGTGCAATGGAATGTAGTTAATCGTTAACTTGTATGTATGTTTTTTTATTTAATTTTTATTCATTCTTTTTTTACTTTCTCGTGTATAAAATGCAAGTGCTTGGATGTAATTCAGTCGTGTTATTTGTGTAAATTGAGATTACAATTGCCGCAGTATTGATATGTGTATTATAATAAGTATAGATGCGTCCGCGATAAAGTAATCGAACATTCTCTTATTGGCTAGTGGCAACATTGTTCGTCGAGTTTTGCGAAAAATTACGAGTATAGCCGAGCGCCAATGAAATGGCATAACGCTAGACAGAGATGGAGAGTTTGACGTTAGCTGTCAAATTAAATGGCGATCGCTTGAAGCGGCTTCTATACATCTTACATCTTGGTATATCGAGAGTATTAATTATTTTTTTATACCTACATTTAACCGATCAACAATTAATTGTATTAACACAATGGGGTTTAATGACGATAGTATTATATACCATAGGCTGTAGGAATCGCACAGATGTTAACAATGATGTAATTATATTATATACTATATAATTTTGCTAATGAATTTAATTGTAATCGAGGTTTATCAGTTGTTTTATTAACATTTGGTGTATGAATTATATTTAGTTTCAAATGATTAAGTTTACATACTTTTTGTATATTCGTAAGGCTGGTAACACAATTAACGAAATGTATAAACCATTATTATTATACCATCACACCAGGTCTCCAAAGGGGTAGCCGGTATTGGGCCAAATATCTGTTTCCTTAAAGGATCCTTTCCTTCTGCTTCTACATTCATCATTCTAGTTACACATACAGTCCGGTTTCAGACTCCTGACTTCTCTAAGTAACAGATAATATTGTTTCTGGCAATCCCATTGTTAATCGCTGTGCTATGCTTTATGTTTGCCTCAGGCTCTGTTGGAGTAGATTATATTATCTTAAGTGGGACTCGCGGTGCATTGACCTCTTTAGGTTGTTGGAGTCCCCTAAGTCAGTAATCAAATTATATTAAAATTATATACAATTGCTATATGGGTAGGCAGAGACTAAAGATTTTTACCGGGTACAGCAACTAGTTTTATTTTATTAAATTGCTCTGGTCTTTCAAATAATTGTCAATACCGAAGCCCCCAAACATCTTTTATCCCCGTACTTATGTTGAAAAAAAACATGTTCATTTGAAATTGGAACGTAAAAATAATCAAAAAGTCCGTTCTCACCGCATTCACGAATATACTGACGAAGTGTGTATGTAAGATCTTGCCGTATATTTTAATGAAAGCCATGTGATCGTTGTAAATGATAAGTGTATATTATTGTTTAGTGGTTGTATAGAGCTCGAGGTCATTAGGTAGGCGTGTATATTGTTATTTTTAATTCGCATTTACCTCCATCAATAAATCGTTGTACTAAATATTTAATGACTTGTTTTATTATCGTATGCATATTAAATATATTAATAAATTATTAAG
This sequence comes from Myscelus amystis hages, assembly GCA_018244895.1. Taxonomy (NCBI): domain Eukaryota; kingdom Metazoa; phylum Arthropoda; class Insecta; order Lepidoptera; family Hesperiidae; genus Myscelus; species Myscelus amystis. The sequence continues at coordinate 2,742 of DWQT01004076.1, read as the reverse complement.
TCCTTTTCAAAGTGTCGTACCAAAATTTTCTTTGGGTCTTTCGACCAAGAGATTCTTTGTGGATAGATGAACTATCGAGATTATAATATAGGAGGTTAAACCTCAAAATGAATAAAAGAAAGTGTATAAGATTTTTTTAATTTATAACAAGATATGTACTTTTTAAAGGTAAGTATGCTTAAATAATAAATTCCACATGTTTTGTAAAAAGTGATAGAAAAAATACATTCAATACGTTATTTTAAAAATCGTTAACAAAAATTCGCATCAGACAAAATTGCAGCGCCTCGACATGAGGTGACAAATTGTTGAGTATTTGTCGACTTGAGGCAACTCTCTCTTAACCTAATCCTCTATTCCTACTTCCGAAGCCCGAGAACGCTGAGGAGACATCGTTTACACGCCCGTCCAGCCCTCGGGATTCCGTCAGTGGCTTTTAAACCGGTCTGGGCCTGCGACTAGATTGGTTGACTCATCTCACAATAACAACCAAGGCTGTTTAAAACTGAAGGCACGTTTATGGAACTGGATAGATTTGTGGACTTATTTGCCAATAACAGCCACAGATAGTCCAAAATCTGAAGGCACCTTTATGGAAGGGCGGGGTTTCCGGGCCACATTTATAAAGAACTGCGGGTAGTTACAATGTGGCGAGCCCTCCGTCAAGCCTTCCAGGGCGGCTTGTGCGGCGCGCGGCGCGGCGGCCGGCCCGCGCGCTCGGTCCGCTCCGGGCGCTCCGGGCGGTCGCTGGTGGGCTCCTCGCACTCCTCGTCCTCGCGCTCCGTGGCCTCGTCCAGGCTGAAGTTGGCCGGCTTGCTCAGCAGCTGGATAACACCAACACGTTTCAACATGTCTGCGTCATGCCAATGGACCATTGTGACGATCATGAACGTCTTCACATTCATCATTATCATTCCTAATTAATTGCTCTCGTGACCGAGCGTTTAGAGATTGCAAAATGGTTCCTGCATTCGATTCCCAGTCAGAACAAAAATTTGTGTCTTAAACAGTTTTGGTGGTTCCATGTTCGGGTGTAATACAAATATAAATATTGTATTGTAAGTCTGTGTGGTGTACCCATTACCATAAAGCAGGAATTAATTTCGGCCTTACTTAGAATTGTATAACCGTATATAGAATTATGACATTCGCTATCACTATTAGTAAGCTCGTTAAGCATTTGGACTAAAATATAGTTGCTACAAAAATGTTCCTTGATCTCCTGTCAGTGCGATATCGCATGAGACACGTCGCCGCTCACCAGTTTCACGTACTGCTGCAAATCGCTGTCGCTGAGCCCCTCGAAGTTGAAGTCCCGCGGGTCCCCGGGCCGCCGCCCCGCCCGCAGCAGCCCGCTCTCTGCGCGCGGCGGCATCGTGAGCGGCGCGACGTACTCCAGCGGACTGGCCACTGCGACACATTTAATGATCCATTAAATATACAGTATTGCTGGTAAAAACGTTTATAGTTTTTTTGTCGTCGATTCTTTTTTTAAATTAAACACGTTTCGCACTTATTACGGTTTATTACACACTGTTTCGCCGATACAACATTGTGGACACAAACATTGACTTTGACAGAAACATAGAGATATATCGTTATTCACTGACATGACTATGAGTAGTGAGTATATGTATTGAGTAGTGAGTTGAACTGATACTCATACATACATATATAGCCAACACGCCAGGTTGTTCACGGGGTAGGCAGGGCGCACCGAGTGCCAAATATCTCTGTCCTTACAAACCTGCCGTGCTTCGTCCACAACCATCACTCTCTTCACGCACACGCCGGTTATGGTTCGGTTTGTGAACTGACACTCGATTACATAATTAAATAATCACAAGCACTCATTTGATAATATTATAAGTAACAATTAAATATCCCTAGAGCACACAACTGCATTCCTTTTCCCGCCTGAAACTAACCTGTCAGTCGGCGTCCGCGCTCGTTTCCGCCAAAATTATGTCACCACCTGTGACGTCATTTTCTAGCCCCGCGCTCATATAGGCTTTGTACGACTACAGTATATATATAAAAGTAGTATAAGAGGCCAGACAGGGTCAATAGTGAATGTTGCTGCTCACATCTGTCTCGGCCCGCATCCAACGATGCGATGCCGGCGTGCGCGGGCCCGCCGAGCGCCGCGGGGCCCGACCGTTCCGTCGGTCCCGCGAGTCCCGACCGTTCCGTCGGTCCCGGCTGCCCGTTGGTCAGGATGAGCAGCGCCTGCCGCCACTGCGCCTGCATCACGCCGTGCAGCTGCGACGCGATCTGCCCGCGCCGCCGCCGGTACGTCTCCAGCTTGCTCTGGTGCGGAACAATCGCCGATCAGCAAACGAACAGAGCGAGAGGGAAAACCACCGTCCTCTCTTTCTCGCTACCCTGTTGATTCACTGGAGTTACAAATGCATTGTGATATTGTATTATAGTCGAACTGATACTCGACTACATGATTAAATAGTCACAAGCACTCATTCCACAATATCACAAGTAACAATCATTAAACGTCTTTAGAACACCGTACGACTACTTTCCTTTTCCCGCCTCAAACCGAACTATTCCTTCGCGCGCTCTGTTCCCGCCAAAAGTTGTGTCATTCGAGCTGTGACGTCACTTCCTATGCCAGTACCAATCCAATCTCCTTCATCTCGTGTCGCGATGTTGCACGCGCCATGAGGAGTTCGGGCCTCGAGGACTTCCTCTTTACCCGTGCCTGACTCGTGGGGCAACTACCCCACG
>DWQT01004075.1:0-11650 GCA_018244895.1 Myscelus amystis hages | reverse complement strand
TATCTGTATTATGTATTATGTAATATGTATTATATATTAGGTATTACGTAGGCAATAATAATAACATCTTAGGACAATTCCACACACGGCTGTCTGATTCCAAATTAGGTCATTTATTGCCTGTGCTATGGTAACCAGACACCTTACATATTATATAATAGGTACTTATATAGATATTTTTTTTATTACGACCAGACACAGAACAAACAAATGTGCTCATCACACAAATGTTTGTCGTGGGTGGAAATCGAACCCACGACCTCTGGTTTCACAGTCAGGATCTCTAACCGCTCGACCACGAGGTCAGTCAGAATATTGTAAGTTTTTGAAAGCACTGAACGAAAGGCGTTTTGCACAAATCCAATTAGCCGGCACTACTTCACACGGTCCGCTCGTCACTACGTGGACTATTATAATGTAAGCTTTGACGAATTCCGAGAAAGCTCTCAAGCTCGCCTCACGCTGACTCGGCAAGCTCGCTCGTGAAAACCGAACAATGGTACAAAGCGCCATAATAAACCGTATTAGATCCAATCATAAAGGCGGTGACACAATAACTTGATAAATATTGGTGTTGGGTGTAGACGGTTCCTTTTTAATATTTCGTTTCTTTCTTCGTGTCCGATTGAGCATGAATGTGTGTCATATAGTAGACTTTGTGTCTATGGTTTCCAAACTAGTTGTACCTTTTGTATAACTATAATTTCTTACCTTTTTCTGTAATGAAAAAAAAAGATTAACTTAACATTTATCAAAGAAAATATAGCGTTACTTCTTTACATGTGTCTAAAGCTCTGAAAGATTAGCCGTTTAGTTTGGTTTGTCTGTTGAAGCGGCATTTTAGTGTCTTTGCAGAACTTTATACACCCACATGTGTAAGCTACTCATTATGTTAATTACTAATTAGAAGTAATAACTATTTCAATAAAATACTATAAGGAAAGGATTTTACTAAAATCAATGAGAATGCGTTGTAAGTGCGCAAAACTTCTTATATTTTATTAAACCCCTGTTTTGTATACAGCGAAATAGCGTCCATTAATGATCGACTCCTTTTACTATGTTGTGGTAAGTTTTATTATGGCCTTAAAGACATATGAATACGACTAGTAATGTTTATAGCTCCTATTTGATCTTTTGTTCAGTAGGTACCCAGTACCAGTGAGTATTAAAGGAGATATTCTATTGCAGTATATGATGTTTACGTCTGCGTATTCGTTTATGATACTTCGTCTACTATCCTCTGCATACCTTTAGGCTATATATTATGAAATATGATAAATTTGTAAAAGCGGTCAGGGGTCAATCCACATTAGCATTCAATTTCACTGCGGCCACGCTCCATTCATTTTATTTTGCACGTCCTTGGTATTATTAAAGTTACTTGAGAACCTATAATTACAATTATAAGTTCTATCGTTTCTAAAACTTTTCTGTTCCGAACACATGTTAGACAATATCAATCTTTTTAAATGTTGATGTTTTGGGATTGGATGAGATATATTAATCAAGTACCAGTGCGGTCTCAATTTATCGCTTCTCATGCACCTAAGTATAATATTTTCTTCAAATAGTATAAATAATTGAGATAAAATAATGCTATATCTCCTTGCTAGTTGCGAGTGGATCCTGCTGCGAAACTAGTCTGTAGTTATATCAGCCTCCCTTTTACTGCCAACGCTGGTTTTGTAGCAGTCGTAACGGCACATTCGTTATTCATTACTGCGTTTTAATTGATCGATGGATGTGAATTTATTGAAAGGAAGCAATTTATTAGGTTTCCGAGTGAACACTCGTTAATATAAATACCACTGCAGTTACTTACTATGTTGCTTACAATCGAGTAACAATTTAGTTTTACAGCGTTACTGATGTTCGTACGTTTGTGGAATTTTGCGTAATTAACTTCGAAGTGGCAGTTTTTGTGGTCATTAAGATGCATTCTGAACAATGTTTACGATGCACGAGAGATGTAATGAGTTTAAATAAAAATATGTGTGATGTTTTGTATGTAATTATTGGCGATTGTGCTTATAAATAGCTGGGATTTCGTTTCGAATTATTTCTCAATTGTATGCAAAGGTTTATAGGAATGTCAATTTGTAAGTCTGCGGGCACGTAATTTTTCAGTACTATCGTTAGATGCATAACGAAGTTTACATTACATTAGGTAGGTATTTTTTTTATATTCTTAATTTATATTTCAGTTTAACATATTATGTAATACTACATTGCAATAGGAGCTTTTAAATAGGTATTATGAGCAGTGATGGCTTTGTGGTTTGGATTTTGACATTTTCGAAAATGTCATACAATTTAAAATACCAAAATTTTTGCGAATGTTTAATTATGCGTCGTAGTATATAATGCTGACGTTTCAAAAGCTTATGAACAAATGGAAAAGCTATTTGTGCTTTTGGTCCACCTACGTTGCCTTTCACTCTTAATTAAGAAATCCCGTTGACTCACAAGTGTTAAAACAAACCAAACCGCAAATCATTTGACCGGAAGTGACGCATCTTTCCGTAATACTTTGAAATGAAATCATCATTTAGAGTTTTAGTGTTGTGTTACAGTGGTAGTAATAACTATGTCTAATAAATATATAAGGACGCTCTAACGCGTCTTCGATTCCATACTAAGCAGAAACTATTTCAGTGATCGGACAACTGATAAACTACACATATTACTGGAATAAATGTTTATATAAATACGTATGTAGATAATTTTACATTCAGACACAGACCAAATACTCGTATTCATTACACAAAATTTCATTTGATTGGTCATCGATTTTAGTTCTTCTGCTGATACTACGAATATTCTATTATGATGACAGGATTTAGGCAAAATGTAGGCCTTAAAGAAGGTTATGGAGGAATATGAAGAGTAGGTTCCTTCAAGATGTTTTCTTTCAATAACAGCGAGTGTCGGCTATGGCTTATACTTCTATAGGAGTGAAGACGCTTTTATAGCTAATAAATCATCATTATTATCATCATTATTATTATTATTATGAACCTATACATCATTTTAACATGACGTATTCAATTTAACCGTTATTAAAGTGACTTCGTATATTACGAATTGTAGTAACTTTCCACGTAACAATATATTGTTTTGCGTAATTACTACAATTTATTTCTAAGAAAATTAACCGCTACGTCAACAAACCAATACATGACTACAATATTTGTCATACGCGTGAACTACTATGATATTCGTTAAGATGCGTAAGCATATGATCCGGAGACGCCTAAAGTAACTCTTTGCTTTTGAACATTTATTAACGGACAGTCAAAAAATATTGTTAAATTCATCCAATAAATACCTCTTTTTAGCAAGTATACTTTGAGTAGAAATAAAAATTTAATAACTAATTAACATTTTGACTACTTGCTATGTCTACCTACAAGAATATTTGATAATGTAAAATGTGAGTAGCAATATTGTCCTATCATTGCTATAGGCACTAAATAATGTGTACAAAATAATTTTAGATAATAAATATATTGTGTGAGCGTGCGTAGATTTCCTAATTGCAAATAAGACAGGTAACATGGCACGTTATTATTCCGTGAAGTATAATGCCAATGGGTCATAGTTCAAGATGTGTGAATCATAAATGAATTTTAAAAGAATATACATCAATACATGACTCATCCAAAGATCCGCTTGGACTAATTTTAATAAGCTCCGTAATGCAGAGATGTTATCTTCGTGGGAAAGATTAGGTTCTTTAGAGCGCACGACAATTATTTCTTTAGCAACTTCAGGATTGCGCTTACTTTAGCTGACAAAGAATCGTAAAGTTCATTAGACATCGACTGGCATTTCTAAATTGAGCTCTATTACATACAATTAAAATCAATCACGATGTTGTTGTAGACAATTTTCAAGCATTTCGATACTATTGAAACGAACGCTTCATAATTGATGTCAAATAGTAAATGTATGATGTAATTAATGATTATTGTAATATAGTAAGTAATTATTGTAGTAGTATGGTATCATAGTAAGTATTGAAGCCATTAACGATTTAGGTACTGAAAATATATTGCTTTTTTTTAATTCGCTGATACAAATACTTTACTTGATCGTTGCGTTCATCGAGTCAGAACTAGTGTACTGAACGGTATCGTACAGAGCGTATCTTTAGAAGCGAAAGAGTCATCCATTTTGCTACTAAAAGAGGCTCCTCGTGACCACATCAGATGGTTATCACTCACTGCTCATACGGAAGACTTTGTAACCGTAAAAGGCTGTGTTGAAATATTGTTACGGCGAAGATGCGAGATTGCCGTTTTTTTACTTCAAGCAGCTCAGCGTGAGCGCTCTTAGTCGTGAGTGTACGGTCGCGTAAGAATTTTTGTCATTTTCGTTTGGGAACACCGACTTTTGTAAGATAGGTGGAAATATGAGTATAGGATACAATAAAAATATTTGACTGACCTCTTGGTCAGGGCTTATGGACGCCAAAGCCAAAAGGTTGTGGTTTCGATTCTCAGCCAGGACAGAAATTTGTGTGATGTTCCTTAGTAAACTAGTGGTGGGTTCCTTAGTAGTGGGTTCCTTAGTAAAATGTAATCGGGTTTTGTTAAGTTATAAACAGAGGTTGAGGAACTCTTTTTCTTTTACGTACGTACTTACTCACTGCACTCAGCAACGTTGTCCACAGAATCAAAGCCTATTACGACCGGTAATGTCTTAACAGTCGGTATACATTTATAATACGAACGCATAAAGCTGTGTCTTCACATTAAGTCAGCAGCAAAATACCTACACTTTAATTTTTCTTAACAAATCTTAGCCGGTGTTTGTACAAAGATAAATAAACAAATGAAGCTATAATAGCAAGGGACAATTCCATACTCATTACCGAACGTTTGCAATGAGACGTGCGGTGAAAATTTATTTCATATTACCTGTTTTTGTTTTGCACGCATACTCAAGGCGATCGTTAACATAATTTCAAAGGAGTTTAGAGTAATAAAATGTGTCATAAGTGCCGTTTCACGCGTCTTCCGAGAATTTAATTTTATTGCTTCTTTAGCGCACGGAATTTGAATATTGCATTTCACTTGTGGATTCGCACATACTTGCGTATCGTTGAACGGAGCTTTTGCATTCAATGTAAAGTACATTGGAAATATATCTATTAAACTGAAAATAGAAAAACATAAGGTAATTAATCATGAATATTGTTTTGCTTATGATTGTAGAAATATAAAAAGTATTTATTGTAAATAAATTTTGTAAAACAATTTTGTAATTGTAATGTAAATGTAATTTGTAAATGTAAGCAATTGTAAAACAATTATGTGTAATCAATAATAAATATGTTTCTTCTTTTGTCTATGTGCTTAATGTATATTTTCAATACTTACCATACTTACCATATGTAAAGTTTAAGTTGTAACTATTAAATTTATAATCGAGCTAGATCCTACGAGGAGCTAAGAGCTACAAACTACGCACATCTTCGGGCAACAAATGTTGCATGTTGGCATGTTGTGAAACCTCAGAAAAACGTTAATAGATGAATATTTTAGTTCCATCAAAACTGAGACCGCACAAAACATGAGTAACTATAGATGTATCCAGAACCCGATTTCAATTTTAAGGAGCTATATAATCTAGAAAGCGCAGCGCGTGTCCGCGGGCGCGGTAATGACAGAAGCCGAAAACAATTGGCCATTTTCGGCGGTCGGTTTGAACGTCGAAATAAGCGTGTTTCGTGCGAGCGCGGCGCGGTGGCCGCGAGCCTGGCGGCTTTCCCACCGTGATTGCTTGTGATAACGTTTGTGTGAAAATAACAGTTGTACGTCATTACCTCTTACAAGCGGCTTTCTATGGAACAACATCAATTGCAACACGAGTCATTTGTCTCGTTTTAAACTATTTATTGAGGTTACATTAGCAATAGTCAGGTTACGTTTAAAATATTTATATTCCTTTACAATTTTTTATTGTAAGGTATTAAATCTATTGTAATATTTCCGTTACTATTACTATAACAAGAGCTTTTCCTTCATACATATTTATATTTTCTGTTTTGTTTGTTAAAAATTATGTTAATATATATTTTTATTATAAAAAAGATATTTGTTACATTCTCATTAAATATACCTTTGACACGTGTAAATATTTCTTCATTCATAATATGCGATATCGATTTTTAGGGCAATTATTTCTTGCAAGTCTTAATATTGACACGTCAATAAATTACATTGCGTTTAAGTTAAATCAATCCGGATAGCTTCATAGAATAAGAGAATATTCAATTTGTTAATGTAATACAATAAATGAAATCAAGTCATAACGGTTACAATATTAAAGCGTGAACTAATTGACCCTTATAAAAACTGAACGGCTGAAAGTATAAATTAGGCGGTGATTCACTTCCATACTTCACCCGCGAGCGGCGACAGCGGCTCGCATTTTCCCATCCGTCATCAGCTTACCGTAGCTACCTGTTCATTCACGGCCCGTGGTGGGGGTTACGCGCCTTCCGCGTAACCTTATCAGTAGTTTCCGCACCCTCTCGCCAGCGCAGTTGCTAAACGCACCCGTTGCAAGTCGCACGTCCAAGTTGTCACATCCAGTCGCTCTTACTCCGCGTTGGTATTTCGTCAACACGCCAACTTAAGCATACATTAACTTAAGCCGCGAGGATCATAATAGTACTGCAGTGAAAGTGACTGTTATAAGCGTAATCCGTCGTGTATATTACGGTATACAAAGGTGCGTATTTCATTATAGTTACGCCATTAAAATCATAAAGCGTTTTACAATTGGTTATTAAACCATATTTGTATATTTTAATTATGTTACTTATCTCGTGTTGATCGATTAACATTTGCGTACGTTAATATTAAAAATAAAGTTTCAATTAAAATTTTAATGTTAAGTTCTTTTTTTAAAACTCGACGGTAAAACCATAACGCACATACCCTCACCGTTCTATACAACAATGTACGGTGCGGCTAAGACAAACACGCATTACGTTATCTTCTCGCCGTCATTCCAAATTGCACCTTATTCCCGCATGATACATCACAGATCGCAATGTAGATAGTGTACTGATAAGTTATCACTGTTGTACAGGCTCCGAAGCCCCGCCTGCCGCGCAAGCACCATAGCCCAGACAAAATGTTCGCCGTGATGCAAATCGACGAAGACCACACCCGGGATTTTAGGCGTAAACTGCGCCCCAAGTGCGAGTTCGTGTGCAAGTACTGCCAGCGCCGGTTCACCAAGTCCTACAACTTGATGATCCACGAGCGCACACACAAGAGCCCCGAGCTCTCCTTCAGCTGCGAAGTCTGCGGGAAGAGCTTCAAGCGGCAGGATAATCTGCGCCAACACAGGTCAGTGACTTTTCCTTCCTACCAACTAATAGTTAATCTTAACCGTCTTCGTAATTATGTTTTAGTCTATTTCTCTCTGTAAAAGCGATTTGTAAGGATAGTGAATTTTCCGAAACTATATGATTAATTTGTGTTAGGTACTATAGATAGAAAGTGAAGGTTTTAAAGAAAAATTCTAAGTGAATTCTCCTAGTACTGCAATATGTTTAATTTTGATTAATATTTGTGAAAACCAAATTTATTGCATTATTGGAATGATAATATATAGTTAAGAGGTTATAATGGACGGTTAAGATAGTAATTTTACCTAATAATATTTGTTCATTAGTGAGTATCAATATATTTATACATTATGTTTTAATTAGTACTCGTAGTTGTAAAGTTTGGAAATTGTTGCAATTATAAATGCATTATATACAGTATAATTTAATTATGTTAACGTAGATACATGGCGTTCAGTTTTGTGACAATTTTTAATATTACATTTTGAAAAAACCGGTGTTTTGGGCAATGATCATATGGGAATTTGACTGTGACCTTTATATTTTGAGGGCGAATTCATCTCCAAGACTAAAGGCTTTGATGAAATACTAAAAGTACCTTATATTTAACGGCACACGAGCCGCCTTTCCAGATATTTGTGTCTTAATTATAGTCGTAGGTGGCAGGCAGACACATTGAGAGATGACGTATACCTTACCTTACCAACGTTACCGTAATCCTTAGGTAACAGTGTCTCCTGGGCGTAGTTATCTTTAAATCCGTATAATTTTCAATTACAAAAATACTTTTACATGTAAGTAATATTACGTGATATAACTGGTATGCGCATAATAGATAAAGTTCTAAAAATGTTTCTGTTTTGTGATAAATTATTAGGTTACTGTAACCTTGAAAACCCTAAGAAAAATGTTTTTACTATAAACTGAAATCAACCGGATATAAACTCTAAATTAGTATTTCTCTGCTAACTGAGTTTAAAAATATTCGTGACAGCCTTTTGTTGGGCATAAATCGCCTATAAAGACCCTGTTATATAATGCTAGACCTCACTCTGAAAGTCTTAACGAAAATAACAAAAAAGAAATAATTTATATTACAGCCACTACTTATTAGTGGGTAGTAGATTAATTATGGACACAAGGGCTTCTTAAATCTATCCATCCCAGTCTTATACGAGTAGGTACAATTATATTTAGTAGCGACCGCCCAGTGATGCAAACTCAATATTAATTCTTTAAATATTTTTTTACATTTTTCAATGCATTACTTTATATTTATTTATTTTATTTTATTTAACCTTTATTTCGGACTACAATTTTTACTACAATCCATATTGTTAGTATTAAACTTATACCTAATATTAGTAAAAAAATATTATTATTATTTTAAATTCTATTTGGCACAATATTAAATTCATATGTCAATATAATATATATTTGACAGATACTTTTATTTAAAAAAAAAAGCAAATAATGCGCCTATTTGACAGTGACAATAATATGATCGTAACTAATGAATGTTTTGTTTCATTAATTTATTATTTTAATGACTTAGTATAGCGGAGTATATGTATTGCTTAGATGTTAAATTATCTATACATAGGTATATACCATACATTAGTATCGGCAGATATTTAATTGAAACCATTAAATTCCGTTTGATCAATTCGATATTAGTGTTCTTTATCTTTCCTTTAAGGGTTTGTTTATCTTTTTAAAATAGGTAGGCATGTACCTAATAGCACAAAGACTTGTTTTGATGTAATAATTATTACCATATTTTATTTGTAAACTAAACAGAATCCTTTATAAGTAGTTGCAAAAGGTGAAAATTGTACTAATTAAATAGGTATCTTATCCTTTTTTGCATTTTGACTCCAACGTACATAACTGTCTAACTCTTAGTAGATAATTTTCCCCTTCAGATAAGTTGTAGCATATTTCTATAAAAAATAATATATCCGGGAGAATGTAAAGATAATATTCAAAGATATTAAATAAAACTAATACCGTCAGTATTTTATATTCACTAATTTCTTACTCGTAAATTTCATTCCATAACCCTTAATGTACATAGGTAGTCGAAGATACTTTGTAGATATCTTCTGACTGCGGTGTTGACGTTAAGAAATCAAAACCTACACGTTATTTCGAATTAAAACAGTTCGGTTCGGATTACGAAAGTAAACAAAACATTTAAAACAATAGAACTTCATTCATAATAACATTCCTTTGTTATATGTAAAAAGTTTGTGTTTTTATTATAAGACGAAGAGAATACTGTATACAAATATGTTGTATGAAAAATTGCCAACGATAATTATTACCTTAGTTTCTGTCCAAGTACATATTTGCAACATGTTTTGAAATAAAAACAATGTACGTGTATTCTCTAATATACTGAGACTATATCTGTATGATTTTTCTATAGAAAATCCAAGTAATATAATAATACAATGGCGTAGACCGGGCGTGTGGATTACAGTATACAAATTTCCTAGCGACCTACTTTATGCGGTTTTGCTGACAAGGCCGTGGCGGGGCAAGACGTTTTATATTAGGGTCTTGGCTATCAGAAAGGCACTGAGGTGTCCCATTCTGAGGCTCTTAATCATCAGCTACTACTGTTACAGGGTCTCATGTCGCGAAACCGCAGCCGACAGAGCATACGATATTGTAGTCCTAATCGTACGGTTCTTGCGACCTTAACGGTTTCCAAGCATTTTTCTTATGGTGCAAACAAAAATATAGTCGTTCTATTGCTATATATTTAATAAGCATCTTTTATTTATTACTGCTTCAAAAATATGAAGCCCGATTCATTGAATTATTTTGGACAAAAACATTTCTGAGAACAATATTTTTTCCAATTATTTCCCTGTAAACATATCATGCGTGTCATATACGCTATCGGTGTATACTATTGAGACGATATCTCCACGACATTGAGCGATTGAGCAGTAAACACAAATGATCCGGGCAATTAAAACTGGGGCTTGTTTGTTATCTTATCAATACCATAAAGCGTTTAGATCTCGCAATTTATTACTACACACAATGTCGATTATTGACCAGAGTAAAAAAGCCTCGTAAAACCTTGCAAGCCTAATGTAAGCTGTCAGTATGGTTTCAAATTATGAGTTCATTAAACTCATGCATAAAGTCGTGTACACATGTTATGACTGTCGCCGCGACATTCCACCGGCTGTCGCGTCAGTAATTAACATACAATGCGTTGGTAGTCGACGACTTGACAGGGTTGCGACTCTGTGACCCCACGCAAATCTCGTGTTTGTCCACAAACTGTGCCGGTGCGTTCAACTTTCTACGGTTCACGGAGAAGCGGGCTGACAAAGGGGGCTGGCGAATCTCGACGTCGTGAACATTAAATGTCCCATATTTGTCCGTCTTTAATGTTTTTCCCGTTTAGACTCAACTATACCGCTATAAAAATAAATGAGGATGCTTTGTTGCTACTTAGTTGACGGTGAAAATAGAATTTTCTTCTCGAACGGTTGATAATCTGGTTAGTTAGCTTGGCGTGGAATGATCCACGACTTTAGAAATAAATATTTAGTGCGATTAAAAAAGAAATCTAATTTATCAAAACTGCGCATACTATCGTTCCCAGTGTGAAGGGGCAGAAGGCTGTAGATCGCGTGCTACCGAGACCAACAATAGTTCCTCGCTCGGGAGTCGTGCGTTTGTAATATGTTGTGTGGTAACGGGGTCTAATGGGGCTTAATGCTCCTGAAACTGCAAATGCAAGGACCCATAATTTCTTGAACTTGGCTTGAAACGCTGGCTATTTAGCGGTTATCCCGAATTTTTAGGGCATTCGCGAAAACTTAAAGATTCCTTTGAACGATAAGATTTTATTGGAATTATTGGTAGCGTTTATTTATGTGATAAACAGATTACACCTTAAACGGTGTCGCTGGCCGTGTGAAAAGCCAGCAACGCCGCGATCGCTACCGAGATCGTCGATAGATCGCTCACGCGCGAGTCGTGCGCTCGTGATCCGCCGTGTGTTAACGGGGCTTAATGGGCCCTAATGCTTCCGAAACTGTGCGAACGGACGGTAGCCTCGCCACACGAGACTGCACCATAATTTGCAGTTTATAGTACACAACAATGTGTACAACGCTTAACCTCCCGACGATATTGACTGGCCTCGTGGCCGAGCGGTTTGAGACCCTGCCTGTGAAATCGGAGGTCGTGGGTTCGATTCCCACCCAGAACAAACATTTGTGTGATGAGCACATTTGTTTGTTCTGT